>JASDQU010816197.1:21226-36344 GCA_032191745.1 Picea mariana
TTTTTAGAAAAAAATTAGATGTGGTTGTTTGAGAGATTGGGGGTGTGGGCCAATATCGTTGAATTTAAGTGGGAGTGGATAGTTTCGTCAAGAAAAGGGGTGGGGTGTTTTAGAATCCCTTTGGAGGAAACTTACTTCAACCTCCACATTTCGAGATGAAAACTATGTGATTGAGTAGTGACTTTGTGTGTGAACAAGTGAAAGTGTGTGAATTTTTAATAATTTAGGTGTCACCTTGTTGCATGTGGACTTCACTTGGTTCTTAAAATTCTTGATTACCTTAGTTACTATGTGCCATTGGTACAACCTTGCAGAATTTTAAAATCCCTAGGAAACTAGCATGTGGACATGTGGGTCATTACTATTCCTTTAACTCCCTATTGTGATTTAATCTAAGAAAGCTTTGAAACTATCCTAGATTGTGCACATGTGGGCATGTATGGGCCCGTTACAAAACCTTTAAAATTCCCTAGTGATTTAATCTAAGAAAGTAAATTTCACCACTATCCTATCTTTGTAGCATGTGGGCATGCATGGGCCCTTACAATCTTAAGATGTGTTTGAAAAAATAAACTAAGAGGAGTTCTGAGGGGGGTTGTTGTCCTCTCATAAAGATTTTGTCTTTTTAAGGGAGATGAAATTTTCCCTCAATCTCTTTTTGATTCTCAAGATCACTTTGGAGCGCGAGAGAAGAGCATAATCAATGATTGATATTCAATTTATGGTCCCAATGCAAGTTTTATATGTGATGTAGATGATTCCAACTTAAACTTTAATCAAAGCAAGCCATCCATGTGGAAAAATGCAAGCAAAAGAGGAAATTATGATTTTAACCCCCTAAGTGCCTATGTTTTGACTAATCCCTTCATATGGAGAGGGTATCTAAGTGTGGTGCATATTACAATCTACATGGAATCAATTTTGAGAAGGCTATGGGCCTTCAACAAATCACAAAAAACCTTACAATATTTGATTTTTTGGACAGATGCGCAGGCTGCAGAGTAGACAGAGGTGCTGTGAGCACCAATGCGTGAATTGAAAATGGATTATCGATGTAGGTGAGAAGAATGCACTGAGAAATACAGTGGGTTTGGTGCACTTGCGTTGAAGACACGCCTGTGGGTTAAAACATGCGTGCATTGTCTGTTACAGGGTCATGAAGAAAATTTCGGATGAAATTCTCTCAGCTCATCTTTGAATTTGGCTTTTTGTAGGTCGGATTGGGCTAGTTATGGTTCCTGCAAGTTAAAGAAACAAAAGTAAGAGCTAAAATAACCCAAATGGGGGAGAAAATTGATACTTTTCCCCAGCGGAGTCGCCAATATGTTGCATCTCTTTTGTCACCTAAATGAGCAAAATAGAGATTCTTACAAGCCCAGTTGGGTTATCTAGGCAAGACAACAGTGAATGCAAGAGTTAGAAACATCAAACATATGATATAAACAAAAGACTAAACTAAGAACAATAAGAAAAACTAAACTAGAGTGCATAAGGACATTAGAACAAGAAATAAACAACATTCATGCCACCAATGGAAATGATTGTATTAGTGGAAAGAAAACACCAAAGAGAAAGAGAGACTTATGGGCCTCCTCTTCCTCCGAGGGAGGGCTCTTGAACCCCCAAATATTGAGCTCTTTTTACAAGTAACAAACTAGAAGGAAATGGTGAAGAAAATCCAAAGCACATTCACTCAAGAGGTGATATGAATGGATAAATGAGATGGTTCTTGTATTCTCTTGACAAGGAAAGAGGATCCTCCAAGAGAATATAGGTAGCATAAAAATACAAATGAATTCCTTAAAAATGTAGTGCACCCATGGCCTCCTTTTATAGCATAGCTTTGAGGTATTATTCAACCAGATTTTAGTGTGAACAAGGGGGCCTTTAGGGAACCCTTAGGTCTTTTACCAGCCCCCTAGTCAGATTCAGCTGAGATTTGGGTGTCAAATCGACTTGGAAGATGAACCAGAAGTGGGTGGAAGACCGACCACAATCATAAATGTGCCATTCTAGGGGGTGCGCAGTTGTTTTCATCCACATTCGTGCATCATGCACATGTGCGCTTTTCTTTCATTTTTGGATGACGCATGTGCGTGCGCTCCCTGTGTAGTCTTAGCGCATGATGATTTTATAATTGGTTGTATAGTTTTGGACCTTTTCAAAATGCATTTTTGGTCCATGAGTGAACTAATGAGTGTTTTGAATATGTTGGATTCCTGTAACCATTTGCGGACAAAATTCTGGTGATAACAGGTATGAAGTCACAGTATTGAAGAATACATCTGTCGCTTGTAAATTTTTGACTCTTTTCTTGACATTTGTTTCACAGGTACTTACTATTTCTAGATGAATCATTTTTATACTTATTGTAAGGGCATCAACCACCCTATTTTAATTTCCTTTTATGTGTTTGATTTCAAAATCGAATTCACTTAGGAGAGCCATCCGCCTAGCTTTCCTAGCATTGAGTTTTGGTTGATCAAACAGGTGTCTCAATCCAAAACGGTCTGTCATAAGCACAAATATCCTACCTAGGAGGTAGTGCCTCCACATTTTTAAAGCATGTACTATGGAAACCAACTCTAGGTCATGGGTCACATAATTGATCTCATGCTCATTTAATTTTCTGGACATGTAGAAAATTACACGTCCCTTTTGAATAAGGACTCCTCCGAGTCTTTCCTTGTAGGCATTTGTACACACGAGGAAATCATTATCCAGGTCTGCAATCTTTAGCAAGGGTTCATGGGTTAGGAGGTATTTCATTTCCTGAAATCTTTCTTCACATTTTGATGCCCAAATGAATTTAATGTCATTTTTTTGAAGGGCAGTGATTGGACAACCAATCTTGGAAAACCATTTTATGAACCTTCTATAATATCCTGATAAGCCCATGAATGATCTAATATTGGATATATCCTTCAGGGTAGGCCATTCCATAATAGATCAGATTTTGTCAGGGTCTACTACCACCCCTTCCTTATATATGACATGGCCTAAGTAATGGACTTGCTTTTGAAAGAAATCACACTTGCTAAACTTAGCGTAGAGATGATGCTCTCTCAGTACTTGAAATATGAGTATAAAGTGTTCTTTGTGCTCCTCCATGTTCTTGGAGTAGATTAGGATATCATCAATGAAAACCAATACAAATTTGTCCAGGAATTTGTTGAGTACATTATTCATCAAGAACACAAAAGTGGTGGGGGAATTGGTTAACCCAAATGGCACCACCACAAATTCATAGTGACCATACCTTGTCCTGAAGGTAGTTTTGTGGATGTATTCATCCTTAATCTAGACTTGGTGGTATCGAGACCTTAAGTCAATCTTCGAGAAGATGGAAGCACCTCCCAATTGGTCGAACAGTTCATCAATTCCTGGTAAGGGGTACTTGTTCTTTATGGTTGTCTTATTGAGTTGTCTGTAATCTATTCACAGTCAAAGTATGCCATATTTCTTTTTCACAAACAAAATGAGCGCTCCCCACGGAGATACACTAGGTCGGATGTAGCCATTTTCCATCATCTCCTTTAGTTGTAGCTTGAGCTCAACCAGCTCTGGCATGCTCATTTCTATATGGCGTTCTAGATGTTGGTACCACTCCTAGTGTAAGTTCTATTGAAAATTCGTTATCCCTTCTCGGAGGTAGACCTGGTACCTCTTCTAGGAACACATCCTTGTATTCTCTTAATATGGGGTGGTCCCCTACGTTTGGTTTTTCGTTCTCAATAGATTCCATTACCTGTATGGCATATAAGGAACACCCCTCTCTGCAATACTTTTTCATTTGAAGGGTTGATATTTGTCTCACTGAGACAGGCTTCTGAATCCCTTAGAGGGTCGTTTTTCTCCCTTCTTAATTTACACATTCTAAATTTTTATGATAACAGTATAATTTAATTTTATAAGCAGCCAACCAATCCATACCAATCAATAAGTCATAAGCTCCCAGGGGAAGTATGTTAAGGTTCTCTCAGGTGTGCAATCCACCCATGATGAATTGACAGACTGGTATGAACTATGACACCTTTCTTTTGGTCCCAGTGGCTAATTGAACCAACCACGATTTAACATGTCTAATTAGTTGTGTTATCACCTTAACAATTTTTATATCGGGGTCTAAAAATTTCCGAGGTTCAGCAAGACGCTATACCATAGTAGAGGCGTGATCATTTAGGGATCTTGGATATATCCTATGACATATGAATGAATATAGTGTAGGTGGAAAGGGAATAGCTCAGCAGGCCGTTGATATTGAAAAATCTCAGATCCACGGTCGAGGCTCATTTCGGATCAACAAATAGCATGTAACTTAACATCGCAAAGGGAGAACGGGGAAAACCACTTTGGTTTTGATGGGGAATGTGTGGCGCCTTTACACACACATCGGGGGAGACGAAGGATTGCCCGAAACCACTTTTTCTATGGCCTCGATGTCATGTGGTTCAAAACATCACGTCAATAACTCACGGGGAGAATGGCGGTTGGTCAGATCACCTCACATCACTGGTCCAGGTACTTTCCCAGATGACTTACCAAAAGGATGTTGTCGCATAACTAACTCGAGGCTCATCATTCGAAGTGGATTGATGAAGCATGGCACAATAACGTACTGTGACAGTAATTCATGATCAAAGTACAAAAACCACCAAATCTCAAATATGAAATCATTTTATCTTATTCTGGGAAATTTCCATCTTATACGTAAGAAAACAAGCTCGGCCCGTGTTCCTAAATTCTGTAAATTCAAAGGGTGGCCAAATCGAAGTCTCTGCAAAGTCCAAAATGTATGGATAATTCCTATAAAATGGTGTTTGGTGTGACTTGGTTCTCAACTAATGTACCAAGCAGGTCAATAAATAAGAATGAAAGGTGGGTCTTGCAGATACTGGCGACTAAATTTCATACCGAACCTGAAACTAAGATAGATTCGGGAGTCAAATTAAACCCCATTATGAGAGATATTGTCATAAATGAACATGTGTACAACACCTGCCACCCATCCACAAAGAAGAAGAGGAGAAAAAAGTAGAGGATAGAGGCCAAAACCGAGATGATAGAGAGCGTCGGGGAAAATCTCGAGTGGTGGAGTACCCTGGAGAAGGAAATTTCCAAGCTAGGGTAAATCCTCAGGTAAAATTTTGGTGTATTTCAGAAAGTTTTGGATAGATGTCAGCTTAAGAAAAGGGAGTCCTGTTATGACAGGCTGATTACTAATGGTCTCTTTAAATAATACAACTATTCTTCCTTTTTGTAACTTGTATCTATTTTTAGAATTATGAGGAAGTTGGAACGCTTTAAATTCCACACGAAATTCCTCTATATATGCTTGGCCTCCTAAGTATAAAAACATGGGATAAAGGAGGAGCCTGCCCTCTGTGCAGGACGACTTTGTAAATCTCTGGGTTGGAATGAATACATGGAAGCAAATGAAGATTTTGGAATTTTTATGAAAAGATTCTAATTGGTGGTGTCATGAGTCTCGTTCTCTCTCATAGTGTGTGATTCCTATTATTCTGTATTTCATTTTGCTTTCTTCTGTCTGAATTGATAAATTAAAAGTCCTGAATTCATTATTCAGTGCTCTCGGCTTGGCGATTTAGACAATGTTTATCTCTTCTAAACCATTTCAGAATTCATTACTATAATGCTCTGATAATAGTTACGTGTTTCTTTTCTTCTTATACCATCTGAATTTTCAAGCATAAGATCAGAAGTCACTTCCTCATTTAGCCTTTTCCTCTTAACCATTTTCATGATTTAGAAATGCATCCTACATTCTTGACCTCATAGCCCAAAGGTCAGCTTCAGCCCTTCAACAATTTTATCAAAAACCTCAAAACAGACCAAATCTAGCCACTGATTTTCATATATATATTAAGTGATGTGAGAGAGCCCTCTCTAAGTTGAGTAGGCTAGTGCCTCAGCTCTAAAGCTGGTTGAAACAGTTACCTCTGTCATTTGTCTATTCATTTGGAAAGAATTTATAGAGTGCTAACATTTTGGCGTTGTTGCCGGGGACGAAATTTAAAAATTTTCCCTAGGAAAAATGACATGGTTGAGTTCTAAGGCAGACACTTAGGCACACATTGGTTGTATTTCTTATCTGGTGACTCCACTGATAAAATAATCCTGAATTTTCGAGAAGTGACCTTGCTTTTAATGCTTCAAGCTCAAGACAGAGACTTCACTGAAAGATGAAACCCCTTGACAAGGGCGAGAAAGGCATCATGAGGGAAAAAAGGTACTCAAAATGGGACCTCTTACAAAGCGTACTCATTTTATCAAAGGTACTCATTTTAAGTTGCCTTTGCTCCTTCTTTGAACATGCCAAACAAACTTTCTTTTACCTATTGTATCTTAATAATGATCATGAAAGACTTGCAATTATATTTCCTCCTCTTTGAACATGCATACCCTCACCTTGTCGCTAACTCTGATAAAAAGTTGTCACTTGGGCCACGCAATGACAATGACCAAGTTAATGAATCCCATGAGATGCAGACCAATGTTTCTCTACTGTTCCTGGTCCAACACCCCCTAAGGCCCGACATAGATATATACCCTTAAAGCTACCCCAAACCCTTCATGATTTCCCTCCAAATTACTATGACTACCTACCTATGTTCAACGAAGAATCAGATGTCATCTCAGCTGAAAAGAACATTCAAGGGTTTGAGCATTTTATAGATTTATTCGAGATTGACCACGATGATGTGTGTATGAGATTTTTCTCTCAATCCTTGAAAGGAGACACCAAACACTGGTTCAAACATTTACATCTAGAAACCATCAGCTCATGGGTGGAATTGAAGAAGGTATTTTTAAATTTTTGGGGCAACGAGAAATCCTTAGTGCTACAACTCACTGAGTTTTATGCCTTGAAAAGACACAGTAATGAATCTATTTCTGTATTCAGTAGAGAGTTATCTAGCATCTATTATAATTTTTCCAAAGAAATTCAACCCTCTGAAGTTGCTGCCATGCTCCATTATGCAACTACTCTTCATCCAGATCTTTCTTTCCTCTTGATGGAAAGAAGACCTGGGTCCTTATAAAAAATGTTTAGTGATGCTTAGGACATTCAACACAACATCCAAGCATGTAAACAGACTCAAAATGAGGGGTTGAATGCTCAAGGACATGAAAGTGAATATGAACAGAAAATAGTTGATTGGAATCTTGAGCATAGAATTGAAAATATCATAGGTCCTCTTGAAGTTTCCAATGCTAATGATTTTGAAAAAAATTATATTCCACTTGTTAAAAGAGGAGGTGTTGGTCCGTCCCATGATAAGCAGGGGGCTGATTGTTTCATGTATTCATTTATAGACAATCAAGAATATGAGTTTGCAAAGCCGTTTGTTGAAGAAAAGGTTGATGTTCCAAGTTTGTTCTTGTTAGATGACATGGAATATGTTAATGATTTACCTATATATGATGAATATGATGATGTTGACTCCCTAACAAAAATCAACTGCATGTTCTCTATCAAAAAATGTTCCTTTTCAGCAGTATAATGAAAGCAATCAGCCTGCATATCACAATTACAAAGAAGAAAGTATTGAATCAGCTGAAGTAAATTCCTTACCTTTATGCTTTTCTTCTTTCAAATTGTTGAAAGAAAATCCTAAAATTATCATTGAGGAAAATGAATCTGTGCTTATGAAAAACCATGCTAAATCAATGGAGTAGAATGACAAGATATCACAACACTCTTTTCATGTTCCTGAAGACCCTATTATTTGTGTCGACATACAGCCATTTGTTGGCAATAAAATTGAAGACTGTTTCAAATCAGGTAGGACAACCCTACCATTATGTTTTTCTTCTTTCGAATTATTGAAGAAAAATATTTGTAGTATCTCAGGTCAGGGATCCTCCAAGCATGAGCGCAGTGGTGATGATGATTCTATAGAAAATCACATAAACGGTCATGTCATCTCAGATTTGCAGTCTATGTTCAGCTATCAGCCTAAAAAGGAAGAAGAAGTTGCTACATAAAGTATTGTTCGAGGTCATTTTCTTTCTCCCGAAATCAGTATAGATTCTCGACATGAAAAAGTGTTTCAAAGTATTTTCTCTTCCCTTGAGAATGACATTGTGGTTCAATTTTTAAACAACATAGACATGGATGAAGATTCTGAAATTGCATTTTTGGCAGTTTTTGGCAATAAAAAAACAAATGACATAGATTTTCGGGAAAGAAACGAACCAGTGTATGCCACTTGCCCATCAGAAATATAGAAAGATAATGGAGATGCAGTGGTTTTCTTTGAGTCATTTGAAAATCGAAAATCCATCCACGGGAGCTCTAGACTATGAAATAGTGCATGCTGTTAACTTTTCACATTTGCTAGAAGATTATGAGCAAGAACTTATTTCTATTTATTCATTTGAAAGTCAAAGTGGTTGTCCTCAAAAAAAATTCCAGAAATTTAATGAAGCCACATCAGAGTTGTTTGATGACAAGAGGATGGCCTTGATGCATATTATATGGATGTCACATTTGAAGATGTTCAAGAATATATGAATATTTTTGTTGATGTGCATGGACATGTAGACCAACCTACCATTTCCATCTCATTTGAAAACATTCTCAGAACAAAAGAAATAGAGCAAAAACAACTAATGCTGATGAAAGATACTTGCCTTTCAGTTTTTGCTCATCAAGGAGAAATGATTTTTCATGGTTTTCAAGATCCGGTGGCCATCCTATTACAGTCTTCAGTAAAGGATGAAATCGTTTCATTCATAAGCTCATATTTTGGATTCAATTTGTTTTTTCAGTCGCCATCTTTTACATTTTTCTACCAGCCTAAGAGAAATGTGAACAAAGGAAAATCAGAAAGCCAATTGCTTGATTGGATGCATTGGAACTTTAGCATCACTTGAGTGAGTGGTAATCCCAATAGTTTTAGGGTAGGTAGGGATGTTAAAATAAGCTTGTCAGCCAAGCATTTTCTAGTTTGATTTTTCTAGCACTAAATGCAGTCAGTTTTCAATAATGTACTTGGGTGTCCCGCATCCAATTGGAAGCAGTACACAAAGCTTGGTAGGAGCAGGGTACAAACATGTTTTGGGAATAATGCCATGGATCAGGCACCGGGTCTACGGGTTCTTTGCTACCTCATCAGGAATATAACATCCCCAGTTGCAGCCAATGTTATCACCTTAACCATTTTTATATCGGGGTCTAAAAATTTCTGAGGTTCAGCAAGATGCTATACCACAGTAGAGGTGTGATAATTTAGGGCACTTGGATATATCCCGTAGTATATGAATGAATATAGCGGAGGTGGGGAGGGATTATCTCGGCGGGCCATCGATCTTGAAAAATATCATATCCATGGTCGAGGCTCATTTCGGATCAACAAATAGCACATAACTTAACATCGCGAAGGCAGACCGGGGAAAACCACTCTAGTTTTGATGGGGAACACATGGCACTCTTACACACGCATCGGGGGAGATGACGGATTTACCGAAACCACTTTTACTATGGCCTCGATGTCATGTGGTTCAAAATGTCACGTCAATAACTCGTGGGGAGAATGGCGGTTGGTCAGATCACCTCACATCACCGGTCCAGGTGCTTTCCTAGATGACGTACCAAAAGGACACCATTGCATAACTAACTTGAGGCTCATCATTCAAAGTGGATTGATGAAGCGTGGCACACCAATGTACTGTGACAGTAATTCATGATCAAATTACAAAAACCATCAAATCTTAGATATGAAATCATTTTATCATATTCTGGGAAATTGCCATCTTATGCGTAAGAAAACAAGCTCGTCTCGTGTTCCTAAATTCTGTAAATTCAAAGGGTGGCCAAATCGAAGTCTCTACAAAGTCTGAAAGGTATGGATAATTCCCATCAAATGGTGTCTGGCGCAACTGGGTTCTCAACTAATGTACCAAGCAGGTCAATAAGTAAGAATGAAAGGTGGGTCTTGCAGATATTGGCGACTAAATTTTATACCGAACCTGAAACTAAGACAGAGTCGGGAGTCAAATTAAACCCCATTATGAAGGATATTGTCATAAATGAACACGCAGACAACACCTACCACCCAACCGTAAAGAAGAAGAGGAGAAAAAGGAGGAGGACAGAGGCCAAAACCGATATTATAGAGAGCGTCAGGGAATATCTCGAGTGGTGGAGTACCCTAGAGGAGGAAATTTCCAAACTGAGGTAAATCCTCAGGTAAAATTTTGTTGTATTTCAGAAAGTTTTGGACAGATGTCGGCTTAAGAAAAGGGAGTCCTGATATGACAGACTGATTACTAACGGTCCCTTTAAATAATACAAATGTTCTTCCTTTTTGTAACTTGTATCTGTCTTTAGAATTATGAGGAAGTCAGAACGTTTTAAATTCCACACGAAATTCCTCTATATATGCTTGGCCTCCTAAGTATAATAACATGGGAGAAAGGAGGAGCCTGCCCTCTGTGTAGGATGAATTTGTAAATCTCTGGGGTTGGAATGAATACATGGATGCAAAGGCAAATTTTAGACTTTTTATGAAAATATTCTAATTGGTGGTATCATGAGTCTCATTCTCTCTCATAGTGTGTGATTCCTATTATTCTGTATTTCATTTTTCTTTCTTCTTTCTGAATTGAGAAATTAAAAGTCCATAATTCATTATTCAATGCTCTCGGCTTGGCGATTTAGACTATGTTTATCTCTTCTAAACCATTTCAGAATTCATTACTATAATGATCTGATAATAGTTACATGTTTCTTTTCTTCTTATACCATCTGAATTTTCAAGCATAAGCTCATAAGTCACTTCCTCATTTTCATGATTTGGCAATGCATCCTACATTCTTGACCCCATAGCCCAAAGGTCATCTTCAACCCTTCAACAATTTTATCAAAAACCTCAAAACAGACCAAATCTAGCCACCGATTTCCATAGATATATTAAGTGAAGTGAGAGAGACCTCTTTGAGTCGAGTAGGCTAGTGCTTCAGCTCTAAAGCTAGTTGAAACAACTCTCTCTGTCATTTGTCTATTCAGCCGGACAGAATTTACAGAGTGCTAATAGGTTTCATTTTACACTTATCAACAGTCTGAGGGGCCACATAACTCAAATTAGAACCTGGGTCAATTAAAATAGAAAATAGATGGTTGGCGATCATACCTTCCAGCTCCACTACTAAAGCTTGGTGGTTGGCTTGATTATTGTCCAAGGATACATAGATTTGTGGCATGCTCCTAGCTTTATCATTGACAGTGGTAGCTTCTTGTATATTGTAGATTATCTTATTGTTCTGTTGTCTCTGTGGCCAGTCCCTCAATCGATGATATTCTCCACAACCCCAACATTTTAAGGGTTCCTTCTTTAGGTTATCAATCTTTTCTAGGATTGTATTAAAATGTTTATTTCCACTTTGAGAGGGAAACGTTTTCTGATACACACTTCTAGTAGGAAGGCTCCTTCTAGAATCTTTTCCATAGTTCTTAAATCTTGAGGATTTAAACCCCTTCTTCTGGAATCCCGAACTACTTCTCTTCTTCTAGTCCTCGTGAGGTCTCTTCTTTCTCCCAAGTTGTTCCTAACAATACCTCACCTTCTGGATAATTTCTTCTAAGGTATTTGGTTCGTCGAACTCAATCCTGTCCTGGTAGGCCTGAGGTAACTCACTAATGAACCACTGTATTTTTAGTTTTTCATATTTTATGTAGGGTACATACCTTAGTAGTTCAAGGAATTTATTGACAAATTCATCTATGTTGATCTGCCCCAGCCTGAGTTCATAGAATTACTTAGTCTTCCCATCCATGTATCTCTCTAACATATATTGCTTCCTGAAGTATTTCTCAAACTATTTCCATGACAAGTCCTTCTCATGGACTCCTTTCACATTCCTAAGGTCTTTCCATGAAATTGAAGCCTTTCCATTCAGGTTAAAGATGGTTATTTGAACCTTCAAGTTTTTAGAGTAGTCATTGACTCTAAAGTATTTGTTTAAACCAAGCAGCCAAACTTCAACCTCTTCTCCCCTCCTAATTTCTCCATCGAAAGAGGGTGGTTTTGCTTTCTTGAATTCTTCAGGATCATGATTTTTGGAACGCTTCCACTTCTTTCTTTTCCTTTGAGAATGTGAGCTTTCTCTTCTACTAGAAGATCCTTCAGATTTGCCAGCTTACTTTCCAGAGGACTCTACCAATGAGTGTCCCCTACCTCTAGGTTGGGCCTTCTTCGAGGTGCTTCTCCCAGTGTGGTCACTTAGGGAGTCATGTTTTCATATCTCAGGTGGACTTTGAATTCTCTTCTTATGTCGTCGGTCCACATGAATGGTTGTGGGTTCATGCTATAGTTTCCTTTGTATGTCAAACAATCTCTGCAGAAAGACTATGTTAATTTATGTTTGTTTTTATTTCTCCTTTATTAATCTCTCGTTGTCATCCTTTCAACTCTGCAATTGGTCCCTAAGGCTCCTTACAATTTCATCCAGATCGAGAGGGGTTTCCACCACACTCCTTTCATCAGATTCTTCGTCTCTATTGTGGGAGCCATCCCCCACTTCATGACACATCACCATCCTTTATTCTTGAAGTTTTCTTGTGATTTACTGACTGCTCGTGTGTTGACAAAAACACTTATTGTTAGATAATAGTTTATTAGTTCATGAACAATACACGGTTCAATTTCTTAAATGCACACACACAGTAGAAAATTTCATTCTTTTCTTTAATAACATTTTTAACCAGACTTTTTATGAAAAAGGTAAGGTAGAGTGTCACTCTTTTAAAAGTACTCCAAATAGATTTTTTAAGTGACTCATCTATGAGCCCATGTAGGCCAAGTGTTGTAACCATGCTCTGATACGAATTTGTAACACACCCACGAAGGGAAAAAAAAAAAAATCCTCCTTACATAAGCAGATCCTTTCCTTCTACGATTCCTAATTTGGGAAGTCCAAGACTCATGCCGACCCTATGGTCAAGGTTCTCTGATTCTCTAAGTCAAACAAGACTTATATACCTTTATAGTCTCACCTCTTAATCAAACACAAGCCCTTCGAGCTTCTGGTGCAGGTCTTATGATATCCACGATCTTCTCCTTCGCACTTCAGCGAAGTCTAAGACTTGGCATTAGCCCCTTTTCTCTTGGCCCCTCCTCGGATGTGACCTTGGGTGATGACATCACACAAACACACAATTGTGGGCATGGAAAAAGGTGACTTGAAACCAAATTACTTTTTGGCCCACAATTCTCCTCGAGCCTTCACATGTCCTTTCTCTAAAACTGGGGTTTGGATTGCGGCCCACCCTCAACTATTTAAAGTTTGTGCACCTCTGATCCTTGCAATGCTAGGGGACTGTCGATCTCTCAATATTGATGGTATTGTTTGAAATGACATTTTAGATATTCCATTTTCAAATCCATGGACCAGATCTTCCCCTCCTAAATCAATGGACGTGATCTCCTTCGTGATTCCTGAATTCAGACTTTTCAAATCTCAAACCCTACTTTCCTCTGTACATCAATCTTTCGGAGTTGACGATATGTGGACACCTGTCCTATTAAATAAACGACCCTCCTTCTACTTTGGGTGTTTGACCTTTCAACTAGATAAATGGTCATGTGGCCCTCTTCTCGATCAATGATCGAGATCTCCTTTGGGTCTCCGAACTTCTGAGATCTCAAATCTCAAACTTCACCTTTTTTTCCCAATGGATTTTTTCTTAAGCCTATAATCCACTGACGTGTGTCCACTTGATCCAAAGATCAAGCATTACTTTGGGTCTTTACCTGAAGTCCACATATTCATGCTATTTCCCTTCTCAATCTTACGACTATGAATTACTTCAGGACTTTATTTGTAGTCCACAGATTCATGCCACGTCCCTTCTTAATCTGACAACAATGACTTACTTCAGGACTTTACCCAAAAATCACAGATCTATGCCACATCTCTACTGAAATCCAACAGCTCAGATTCACTTTGGGTGATCTGACACCTGAGATTTACTGTGGACAATCCAACGATTCAGATTCACTCTGGTTGATCGAACGATTGAGATTTACTTTGGATTTTCGTCTCCCCGAGATTCGAAAATCTCAAGTCTCAAACTTGCCTCCTCCTGAACTCACAGGAATCTGATGGCTTAGATTCACTTGGGAGATCCAATGTTTGGGGTTTACTTTATCTCTCCGGCTCTCCAGACTTCAGGAGTCTCAGATCTAAACTGAAAACTCTCGCATATATTTCCCCAGAGTTCATGATCTGTCGCCACATGTCCCTATGGATCTAGAGGTCTAGATTCACTTTGGGTCTTTGGGGTTTAGGAATATCAACTTTTAAATGAGAACCCTTGAACATATTCCTATGGAGTCCACGATCCGTCACCATGTATCCCTCTGGATCTGGTGGTCCAGATTCACCTTCTGGTGATGGACGACCTCAAATTACTACGGGACTTCAAAACTTTGGTAAGTTCCATTCTCCTGCGTGTGTCAAGTGATAAGGTTCGTGCACCTTTCTTAGATTAGATGGATGTCTATCCTTGGCATTGTGATCCAACGACCACTTTCGCTCCTCCTCCCAAGCTTCTAACTTACTCTGACTTAGAATATTTTCTAAGTGTTCGAAGGATTCGACCTTTGCTCCTCCTATGACCCATCTCCTGGATTTTGTCTGCACTCCTGAAAACACTACCTCTTCTGAGCTTGAGCTTGAATATTTCTCCATCCCATGCTCTCCTTGTGTTTTAAGGATCACGTCAAACTCAGATCGAAGTTCAATGACGATCGACGGTTCATAGAAATTGTGAGGCCCCAAAATGTATATTATTTACCAGACAGTTTGACCTCTGCAATATGGAAAGTGCTCGCTTGATTCTAGTCTAGCCAGGATCGTTGATCTTCCAGCCCGTCGATATCAACAACAAGGGTGAATTGTGGGCCATGAACTAGCACATTCGCTATTTTCACCTTTGTGCTCCACAGTGATTCCCCACCCTCGATCTCTGTTCATAGATCGATGGTTCATAGCAATAGCGGGGTTCAACTTGACTACTGTGCAATTTGACATCTCAGAGCCTTGAGCTTCAAGGTTCCTTGACCCAAGTCACGTGGATCCTCATATAACT
>JASDQU010816199.1:7021-36486 GCA_032191745.1 Picea mariana
ATGATATGCTTGGTGAATTGACATGCAGCTTGATTCGTGGTTGATCTATGGGTTATGTGTCGACTTGTGGCTATTAGTGAAATAAGATTCTCACTATTTACAAAATTTGCATCTACGCCAAACCTTTCATGATATATTTACAAAATTCATAACCGACACTTGTTGATGAGGTGGATAGGATAGGAGCTCGACGCTGAGTACTGGGTTTTGGTGTTGACTATCAAGTTTGACTCGTGATTTGAAACATGGCTTGGATTTAGTTTACATGTTGCATGACTTTGGTGACATATAGACTCGAAATTTGGCACTTGCGCTTGGGCATTGGTGTTAGAGCTGGGCTTTGTATGGTTTATGTGTTGAATGCACTTGACATTTGGACTCCAGATTTGGCTTGAGTCATTGCTTGGTGCGCTAGGCTAGTATATAACATAACCTAGGGTTAAGTCACTTAAAGGACACGTCACTTTTGCTTTAGGGAAATTTATCAAAGAAAAAGACACAAAAGCAATGAAATGACAATTTGTTATTTGTATCTTGTATTGCAGGTCCAAAGGCATAAAAACAAAGGATTTTTTAGAAAAGTAACCAATCACGCAGGATCTTGATGAACACTATGTAGGTTAAGATACTGGAAAGAGACTGAAGAAAATGATAAATCAGTTGAAGAGTGATGGAAATACTCATCAAAATACCAATGCGTTTTTTATCGCTAACAACTAGCTCCAACTGGGATGGAGACCTCCCTGCGAGGTTTCCAAGAACCTAGAAGCTCCAGTCGCCTTATCTGTTGGGCTATGGAGTCATTAAGCTTTTAGAACTGATCCCTTGTATACCTGTAGCTTGCATGTACCCTGCTTGTTTATTGAAGAAAACTAAAAGCAATCTATGTGCTCGTATGAAGAGCTTATTCTTCGGCCTACTGCTACGCTAACCAACTATGCTGGCTTTTATCAAGTGAAGTCACGCTTCCAATGAATCCATGTAAGGAACTGATATACTAACATCATGCTAGATCTTGACCCGAAAAATAATGGAAGCCATATCATGCAGAAAATATGTTTGAACAGATGATAAAGACAATCTTCTTCTAACAAAAATACTTTGACGCATTCGCTGCTCATAGATTCCAAATAGTTATCAACAAGGTCATAAATGTCATAAAGAAATACCTCTTTGAGTTGTCGATCCAACTGGTTGTATTGCAGCTGTTGATTGCTTTCACCGGTCTTAATGCTGAATGTAAACTATTCTTCTTCTGTTGAAAGAAAATGCAAACTCAACTATTGATCTGAACCTCTCTCTGTTCTTATTCACCATCACTGGTCTCAATATTGAAAACAGACTACTCATCCTCTGTCAGAGAGTCATATAAGAAGGACTGTTGATTTGAACTTTTCATCTCATCTCCTTCGTACAAATCTCTGTTGCAATCTTCCTTTGTTTGCAAACTAGAAAATTGAGAGATTCCCTCAACATCTACTGTGGTTTCAACACTTTCACTTGCTGATTTGTCAAACTGATAATCATCTTTGGGGTTTTCGAAGGGGACAATCTCATCTTCAAGACAACCTAAGTTGGCAGATGCATTTGATACATTGTCAAAAGCATCAATGCTATGGTTATCCACCTGAAGATCACCATTATCTTGGTTACAATGATAGATGTCCCCTATTGCAACATACCCTTCGAAGCTATCATTAAGCACATCATGTATACATTCATGATCATCTCTCTATGTAGCTAAAGGAACCAACTCTTCGAATTCATAACAATCAGGGTTAAGGATGGTAAGAGAGCGTTCAGTTTCTTTATTATCCATTTGTATTTCATGTTGATGGGAAAACAAAACATCTTGAAGATCATTAAAGGGTTGTTGTATATTATGAGGGAGAGCTCTTTCTATATTTACATCTTCAAGCTTATAATGTAAATCATATTCATCACAACAATTATCAAATGCAAATTCATCTGAAAAATACCTTTTGCAATGCTCAATGAATGCTCTGTGAAAATCCTTCAATGATGAAATATTGAAAGGAGGTAAAGAAAAATACCACTGACGTGCATCACCATACAATGAAAACATGAACATATTCATACGAACATCTTCATGTTGTAGATCTAATAGATCCATGCACTCATGAAACTTGAGGAGGTATTCTGCAGGATTGTCTTCCATGTTCTCTCTAAAGATAGGCAGAAAATCTACCCATTCCGACATAATAGGTACTGGATGTGGGAAACCAGGAACTGAAGCAAAGTCAAAAGGTGCAAACCTCTGAGCCAAAAGAGCAGAAAACGCTTTTGACATATGAATGTTGTGGAGTCGCCACTGAATTCGTCCTTCATGGAGTCGCCAGATAGATGATTACAACCAATATAATTTCTAGGCTTTGTCTATCATCAAAGTTGGATCTATGTCATCTCCCAAGGAAGCTAAGCTTCAATCTCCTCTCTCCGGCAACAACACCAATTTGTTAGACCTCCAAGAAAATCTTTAGGGTTGTAGGCTAAAGATGCTTGGTAACTTAAGAAATGTGATAATTAGGTGCATCTGGATCAATGGGATAACTCAAGGGCTAATGAAAAGAACAACTTATCATGCATTCGAATGGACCAGTGCTTTTAGAAATCAATAATCAGATAAAGTAATTGGAATAGGGTATGAAGAACACTAATCTAGATAACCAAGTACATTGACATGCAAGGTCATACAAGATAGTAAGAGATCCTTTAATTCAAATTCATGGGCTAAATAAGAAGATAACGGTTCTTAAAAGATGAGCTAAATTGAATCAAAGTACAGAGTAATGCAACACATGAACAAATCTGACATTGGTAGCAAAAGAAGACTGTGATTCATATCAAGATAAGAGTCTAAGTACATGAGCCAAAATGTATCCAGGATTGAACCCCCTGGTGCTCCAATTGTCTTTGGCTTTATAGTTTTTACAATACAGTATTCAACTCCTGAAAGAGTGGATTAGAAATACTAAATATAGAAAGTCAAAAACTAGATTACAAAAGATAAGGAATGATCCTCAAAATGAGGTCAATTCCACATTTCATGGTCTTCAGAGAATGTAGAGTCCTTGTGCAGTGCAGATAAGCCTTCAAGGCTGTTTCATGACTCTTGAAGAAGATGAGATTCGAATTTGCTGAGTTTGAAAAAAACCTCAATTCATTGCCACCAAAATAGACAACAAAACCAACTTGAATACCTCTTTTAACTCTTTTACACCAAAAGTGGATCTTAGATTTGATTTTATAATTCAATCTCTATCCATTAAAAGAGTTTTCAAATGATTTGGATTAATAAAACTTCGATCTGGGMAAAATTTAGCTTTCTCTAACCATCTCAGGTTTCACCAGCTATTTTGCCTTACGATCTGCTAGTTAGCTGGTGAAAGCTCTGCTTTTCATCAACTAACTGGTTATAATTTCGCCTTTTACACTGGTGAAAGCTCTATCTTTGGATAGTTGTATTCCCTGTCTCTTTCCTTAGTTATAATACCTTTCTTTGATCAGCTTCTATAACAATTTAATTGAAGTTACTTCCATACCAAGAGATGCAGTAAAGAGTCTATGAGATGATATTGCATTCTCGGTGACCACTGCCAGGTTTGCAAACAAAATGTTTACTAGAATTTGCTAGAYAGAATGAACTCGAGGATGACAAAAGGATGTTGCTTGCAGTCTGTTCCTACACCTCTGCATAGATAAAAACAATTGCCACTATAATCCAGTGACAGGTTTTCTATAGCAGAAGACATACCACACTATACTTCTTTGCTGTTACCTGTAGATTTGTTGATATGAGTGCCTCATTTGATGTTTCATATGAAAGGCTACCAATGTAAAAGCTTCCTTTGTGACTAATCTGTAGTTTGTACTGGATTGGTGCTAATAGTTGCCAGATTGCATACAGTAATTCGACCATCAATAGTCTTACTAGGTTCCTGAAAAGCCTTCTGAGCAGATTCCATATGTTTAAATATAATAAAGCCAAACCCCCTTGACTTTCCAGTTGCCTTGTGAATAATAACAGAGCCTTTTTCAATCTCTCCATACTGTTTGAATGCTTCACACGGAGTTTATGAAGCAATCTCCCAAGCCATTCCATGCACAAACAACTTCCGATGAGTAGGGTCTTTTCTTGCAGCATTTATAATATTGTCTGGAATTGTAGGGTAAAGACAACCAAGCAATCTACTCACGGATTTATTAGATGCTGGAAGGGAATCATGCAAAGTCTCTTTCACTGTCAATTGTTGAGCGCATGGGTATAACTTTGCGGCTTGAGAACAACCCGAAAATACAAGATTTGTTTGTCTTATGATGCATGGTTCCTCAAAAACTTAATACGACTGTATAATCAATTTGACACCTTCCTGGTCACAGGCATAGAGTGTTTGATCTAAAATTATGGCTAAATTAAATCCCAAGGAGATATGTCTGATCCAGAGAAACGGAGAAACTTGACGGTGCATCAATACATAATGAGAAGGGACTTAATGATACGCTTGGTGAATCGACATGCAGCTTGATTCATGGCTGATCTATGGGTTTTGTGTCGACTTGTGGTTGTTAGTGAAATAAGATCCTCACTATTTACAAAATTTTCATCTGCGCCAAACCTTTCATGATATATTTACAAAATTCATAACCGACACTTGTTGATGAGGTGGATAGGATAAGAGCTCGGCGCTGAGTACTGGGTTTTGGTGTTGACTATCAAGTTTGACTCGTGACTTGAAACATGGCTTGGATTTAGTTTACATGTTGCATGACTTTGCTAACATATGGACTYGAAATTTAACACTTGCGYTTGGGCATTGGTGTTAGAGTTGGCCTTTGTATGGTTTATGTGTTGAATGTGCTTGACATTTGGACTCCAGATTTGGCTTGACTCATTGCTTGGTGCACTAGGCTAGTATATAACATAACCTAGGGTTAAGTCACTTAAAGGACRCATTACTTTTTCTTTAGGGAAATTTATCAAAGAAAAAGAAATAAAAGCAATGAAATGACATTTTGTTATTTGTATCTTGTATTGCAGGTCCAAAGACATAAAAACAAAGGATTTTTGAGCAAAGTAATCAATCAAKCAGGAGMTTGATGAACACTATGGAGGTTAAGATACTGGAAAGAGACTGAAGAAAATGATAAATCAGTTGAAGAGTGATGGAAATACTCATCAAAATACCAGTGCATTTTTTATCACTAACAACATCCATGCTGTCAACAATTTCCAAATCTTGATTGCCAATGGTGGTTCCATGAAATGTGGAGGGTGTTGTGAAAATGTGTCTCCAAATCGGTGACTACCACCTAAAATCCCATATGTTTTCTATCGACATGGGTGGTTGTGACATTGTGTTGGGTGCAGACTGGCTAAGAACTTTGGGTCCCATTCTCATGGATTTTAAGGCATTAACCATGCAATTCGACCAGGAAGGCCACCAATATAAATTCCAAGGCATCACTGTTGGTTCACCTGAGGTCATTAGTTCCCATCGCATGGAAAAGCTGCTCAAGATAGGTCATTCTGGTGTCATTGCCCAACTCCATGCCATACAAGCAACAGAGACACCCCCGGTGCCGCAAGACCTCCAAGCCCTCCTTTCTAAACATCAAATGGTATTTTCCACTCCCCAAGGACTCCCTCCTTCCTGCGATGTTCATGATCATTCCATTCCCCTTGTACCTGAAATCCTTCCTCCCAATATCCGTCCATATCACCACCCCTTTTCACAAAAAAATGAAATTGAGAAAATGGTCCGGGAAATCCTTAATGCAGGCGTTATCTGCCCTAGTACGAGCCCTTAATCTTCTCCTGTAGTCATGGTCCTGAAGAAAGAAGGTTCTTGGAGAATGTGTCATGACTTCCGTGCCCTCAACAAACTAACCATTAAAGACAAATTCCCCATGCCTATCATTAATGACCTCATGGATGAATTGAGTGGCGCCCAATTCTTTACTAAACTTGATCTTCGCTCGGGCTATCACTAGATACATATGAAAGAGGAAGACACTCCCAAGACGACCTTTCGAATTCATTAGGCCAGTATGAGTTTTTGGTCATGCCCTTTGGCTTGTGTAATGCACCCTCCACCTTCCAAAGCCTCATGAACCATGTCTTCCATCCATTTCTCTGTCACTTTGTCTTAGTTTTCTTTGATGATATCCTCATCTATAGCAAAACCTGGACATACCATCTTACTCATGTGGATCAAGTTCTCCATCTACCCTCTCAGCACCAACTTTTCCTGAAACAGTTTAAATGTGCTTTTGGTGCATCAGAAGTAGAATACTTGGGTCATCTGGTTGGAAAGGATGGCGTCAGGGTGGATCCGAAAAATATTGAGGCTATGCAAGACTGGCCACACCCAAATAATCTCAAAATCTTGTGTGGATTTCTAGGCTTAACAGGGTATTATCGCAAGTTTGTTAACTACAGAAAGATTGCAGCACCTCTCACTGCTCTCCTAAAAAAGAACTCATTGACCTGGACTCTAACCGTTGCTCAAGCTTTTCAAACCTTGAAGATGACCATGTGCACCACTCTAGTTCTGGCCCTTCCTGATTTCACAAAGACCTTTGAGTTGGAATGTGATACATCAAGGAAAGGAATCAGCGCTATCCTTATGCAAGAGGGTCGACCTTTGGCCTTCACCAACAAGAAACTATCTAAAAGGAGTCTGGGCAAACCCATTTATGAAAAGGAAATTTTGGCTATTCTACATGCCGTTGATCTATGACATCCTTATCTCTTGGGGCAACGCTTCCAAATTAAGACCGACCATCAAATCCTCAAGTACTTTCTGGAACAACGCATTTCCTCCCCAGAGCAACAAAAATAGGTGACTAAGCTCTTTGGATATGATTATGAGATCATTTACAAGAAGGGAAAAGACAATTTAGTGGCGGATGCACTCTCCCGAAAATATGAAGAAGAAGGATCCCTTTTATATCTTTCCTTCATTGTACCCGATTGCCTCCAAGCTGTGCACCGGGAATGGCTACAAGATGCCAAAAGTTCACATCTGATCCAGCAATTGTAGACCAATGCTCTGGCTCCCCTAGGGTACTCTTGGCTCCAGGATGAGCTTCGATACAAAGGCCATTTGTATTTAAGTAAACAATCAAAGCTTAAATCCACGGTACTTTCTGAGCTTCATGCTACACCCACAGTGGGGCACTCAGGGTTCACCAAAACCTATGACAGGGTCAAACATTCCTTTTTCTGGGATGGTATGAAACAGGACATCCATAATTTTATCGCTGAATGTGAGGTGTGTCAACGTAACAAGGGATAAACAGTCAAATCTCCAGGCACACTACAACCACTTCTGATTCCACCTGCTATTTGGAAGGATATTTCTATGGACTTTATTACCGGCTTACCCAAATCGGTGAATAAATCAGTCATAATGGTGGTTGTGGATCTCCTTTCCAAGTATGCTCATTTCTGCACTTTTCAACACCCATTTACTACATCCACGGTGGCTCAAATTTTCATGGACCAGGTCTTCAAGCTTCATGGCATGCCGCACTCTATTGTTTCTGATCATGACCCAACTTTCACAAGCAATTTTTTGCAAGAACTGTTTAAGCTACAGGGCACCCAATTGCATCTCAGCACAGCTTATCATCCCCAGACTGATGGTCAAACGGAAGTTGTCAACAAGTGTTTGGAAACATATCTGAGGTGTTTTACCTCTAAGAAGCAACATCAGTGGCCTCAATGGATACCCCTAGCTGAATGGTGGTACAACACTTCCTACCATACAGCTAGACGCATGACTCCTTTTGAAGCGATATATGGACAGAAGCCACCTTCAGTTCTCTCATACTTACTGGGTACCTCGAAGGTCCAAGCGGTTGACCAAACACTTACAGTTCAAGAGGATATTCTTCGTACCCTTAAAGAGAACTTGGTCATGGCACATAATCGCATGAAGCAGCAAGTAGATCAAGATCACTCTGAACGTCAATTTGCAGAAGGGGATCAGGTGTTTTTGCGACTACAACCATACAAGCAAACTTCCCTCAAGGCCAAGCATTGTTAGAAGCTAGCGCCCAAATTTTATGGTCCTTATACAATTCTCAAGTGTGTGGGGCAGGTCGCCTATCAGTTAGCTCTGCCCAGTCAGTGGAAGCTACATCCTGTTTTTCATGTTTCATGCTTAAAGAAGGTGATTGGAACTAGGTGCAAAATTCAAACCAACCTTCCAGAGTTAGCTGAAGAAGGATTCATTTGGCTACAGCCAGAAGCAGTTTTGGACCAGCGTGAGTGTCGCCTGTGTCAGAGAACCATCAAGGAAGTGCTAGTCCAGTGGAAAGATACAACTCCAGCAGATGCCATTTGGGAACCAGCTACCATTCTGCAGCAGTTTCCACATCTCAAGCCTTGACGACAAGGCTATTTTTAAGGGGGCGGACATGTTAGGGTCTAAACTCGCACATAGGTAGATCAATATATTCGGATGTAATAAAGGTCAATATTAATAAGGCCTTTCAATAAAATAGAATAAAGCGGATGTAAGAAGACTTAATAGAAGCTTCTGCTTCTAGAAGGATCTTCCTCTAGATGCTTCTCTTGATAGACATATTTAATATAAATAAGGGTAGAGGGTATGAAAACCCTAGCTTGAATATTATTGTAAGAGAGCGTTGCTCGACTGGAGGTTGCCCCCTCGAAGAGGCCTGTGAACATTGCTTTCTGAATCAAAGTGCTATTTCTGTTGTTGTTCTTATCTCATTTCTGTGTTATTGTGGAGATTATGCTGGTTATATTATTGTTATTCTACCATTTCTAGCATTTCATTTTTGTTCTGCATACTTTTTATATCTGGTATATTGAACTATCTTTTCATAAACCCGTATTCTTCTTCCTCAAGCACACATTCTGGTGAACCAATCATGGTTGTATTTATAGTGGATTATGCTCAAAACTTGTTTAAGTTATTGAGCCGACTTGTGCAACAAGTTATAACTAACTTGTTTATTTACAATGACTTTTGGGACCACCAGAGATCATCGTTTCGGGTCTTCAACCTTAAACCTGGCATCCCCTTCACTTTCGTAAATCGATCACAGGTATGGATCGATTTTCCTTTGTCTTTGTGTAAACAAAAATAGGTGCTTCCTTCAAACCATGTTCATATGATCATAGGCGTAGAACCAAGGGCTTATCAATTTAAGCGACGCATTGCATTCTCCCTTTTTAAATCTCTTTATCATATGACCAACGACGGTGACCTCACGAGAGGCGAGACGAGCGCTTGAGCGCTTATCACATCAATGGTCACGATCCAATCTTCTGATGAGATGGATGGCTAACGGAACTTTGGGACTTCGCCCTTCAGGTCTTCATGACTTCCAACCTTTCAAATCTATCGAATACGATATCGTCGAAAATATTGGACGGTTCACATTATATCTCAGAACCAGATCAATGGTTATATTTGATCCTTACATCTATCCTTCATTGCTTAATCCAATGACCAAGACTTAATCAAGCAATGAGATGGATGGCCACCTTTTACTCAGGGACTTCGTCTATTATGCTTATGTTATCCTTCCACTTTATTTTGATCAACGGTTGAGAATGCAATCGAACATCAGATCGACGGTCGAGATCTCCTTCGGGTCTCCAGACTTCGGAGATTTTGAGTCTCAACCCCTTCTTTCTTCCATACATCAATCTTCTGGAGTTGTCAATCCGCTGACGCGTGTCCCTTTCTCAATCAACGGTCGAGATCCTTTCGTGTCTCCCGGATTCATAATTCTCAAGCCTCAACTTTCACTGTAGTATGATCAACGGTTGGGAATACTCCAGAGGCGATCTTTTAGATCAGACGACTTACGTCCACTTCGGGACTTTGGTGTTTGGGACTTCAGCGGTTTCGAATAGACGCAACTCCATTTTCCTCCGGAGTGATCACCTTATGTGGTAAGTCATAATACGGAGGAGACCGCTAGCTGTCGGTTAACATTTTGGCTTACTCTATCCTTCCACTGAAGTAGATGGGCGATCGACAACGCTCCTGAAGTGATCTTCAGATTGGATGTCTCGTGTCCACTTTGGGTCTTCGACATTCGAGACTTCAGGACTTTGGGCGAGTGTTGGTGGTAAAACTCCTGAAGCAAAAACTCTCGGAGTGACGTAACTTACTTGCGTCACTTGATGACGTGTCACGAGACGAGCAACTACCACGTGTCACTCAAATTCATGATTTACACATACCTGAAATGTTGATTTCAACTTGACATTTGTCATTCTCTGACTATGCCACATGTCCTTGCTAACGTAGACTGCTGACATGGTATGTCACAGTTTCTTGCTAATGTCGACGTAGATATCCCGATGTGACACATGTTCATCTCCTTGATCTAACGGTCAGGATAGTATCCGAAGGGTATCTCAGATCGACAACTAAGAGCGATTTCGGACCTTTGTCCTTCGAGACTTCGGGACTTTTGACATTCATTCGTGATAAAAATCCCGAAGCAATTCTCCCRGAGTGACGTAACTTTCTTACGTCACTTGTTGACATGGCATGAGCCAATTTCCTCTTTGACACTTGTCATCATCTGATTATGCCATGTGTTTTTGTCGACATGGTCTGCTAACGTGGTTTGTGACATGTCTTTGTTGACGTAGTCTGTTGACGTGGTCTGCCACATGTCCCTGTAGACGTGGTCTACTGCGTGTCCTTGTTGACATGGTTTGCTGACCAACAACCCTGATCCAACGGTCATGATATGTCTTCCAAATCTGATGGTCCTTATTCATTTTAGATTTTCATGCTTCAGGTATTTCGAATCTCAAATTGAATTCTTGAGGTGAGATTTCTCCGGAGCATAACCTCCTTGCACCTTTAGATCCGAAGTGAATGATGTTCGTTGATCAGGATCTTAGATCGACGACCTGATCTTTCTACGATGCAACAGTGCTATCTTATCCTATCCTTCCACTTAGAATGATCCAACGGCTGACGGAAATTCGCACGAATGAGATCTAAGATCTTATCTCGCTTATCCTGTCCTTCCACTCGAAAATGATCTTATGGCTGAAGGGAATTCGGGTTTGATCCGACGGTTGACGGGTATTCGGATAATCAAACTTTCAGCCCTTTTAGCTTATTCTGTCCTTCCACTAAAATGTGATCCAACAGTCGTGAGGACACTCGAAGTAGATCAACGGTCGACGATGATTGCGGAACCACAACTTGTAAATGATTTAACTCGTCACCCAAACACTGCAATTGGAAGTTGTGCGTTGTTGGTGAGTCAACCACAATCGTTTATCTTCGAAGCTATAATATTGGACGGTCCTGACTAATTCCGAGATTGGAACAAGCGTGATATTTAATTATCCTTTCAATCTCCGCAATCTATCCCTATCATAGATTTGGCAATTGCGCATCCAACGGTCATGATTTAATATGACTCAAATTGGTCGTTAGTTGGATCAACCACAGTGGTAGATCTTTGAAGCTATGTGATCCGACGATCTAGACGAATTGCAGGATTGTAACTGGCAAGTAGTTTAATTTTGTTTTTKCTCTCCACAATTTATCCCTGCCATTGATCTGGCTTATTGATCCGACGGTCACGATCCTCCAACGGTCCTCAAGCCCACAGTCACTCTTATGACTGATGTCTGTTATATTTAGACGATCAACACGGTCAACCTTGATCGGACGACTGTTGAGGCTTCTTCATTTTGATCGGACRGTTGTTGAGGCTTCTCGTTCTGAGCTTACACTTTTTCTGTGCATTGTTCGACTTCTCAATTTTCCATCGATCCCGAAGACACTTCTGCAATGCGCTCTTCCTTTGCTAACTCTCCTGACCTTTARTAATTGTTTGTGCATTCTTTTATGCACAAATAGTCAGTTGCTAATTCTCCTGACCTTTGATCATAGGAACATTGATGATCCTATCATGATCAACAATAATCACGAATTGCTTCATCATGTTTGCTTCTTCTGCTACCTTATATATTGTGCAATGCGCTCTTCCTTCTAAGCTTTGATCTTCATACTGTTCACTCCTCCTCCCGAACTTGCGCTTTTGATCTCTGCATATTGTTTGACATCTTTTGCTAAATGATATACTGTTGACATCAATGACAATCTCATCTGTGGTAATTCATTATTAACAATAGGTCATCACATTAACTATTGACATCAATGACAATATGTCCAACAGGTGTTGGATTCGATTGTGATATACTGTGATAATCAAAGTTGTGTGAAGCTTTCAAAGAACCCTATGTTCCATGATGATCCAAGTGGATATTGGTGGCCACCCGCCTATTCCACTTGGACCCACACTATTGTTTCTTTTAGTTTTTCAGTTTCCTTAATTGTAGCACAATTTACTATTTTTAGCAGTTTTTCGGGTCCTGAACTTCCGGAGCCGTTTTGAGGCCCTAAACGACGTTCTTTTGGCATGAATGCTCCGGCGAATATGAGTTTATTCAGGCCTCGATAATCGTTGACAACAATGTATTCCTCGAATAGATATTTCTAACGATGTATCATGTGCGTCAAACAGAGATAGTATGCCAAAGTTACGACCCCGGGAAATTGATGTACCAATTTACCCCAACGGGGCCCATATTCTAGCGTTTCATCTCCTAGAGTTAGGTTTTTTGAAAAGTTTTCCATGGTTTTCTCAATAATATATAGGCCTTTGAGCCTCCTTGTAACACAGAGTTCAGAGTCCAGTCGCTACCACATCTCTTCTCAGAGATAAGCTGCGCTCAAGGTATTTTATTTCCATTCTATCTGTAAGCATATTTCAGCCATTTGTTGTTAATGAAATGAAGGTTTACTTCCGCTGCATCTTTGTGTTTATGTGTATTTTTGTATTTCATTGTGTTCATGCATAAATCCGGATTAGTGGTATCAAAGCAGTCTGCTCTTTTTCGATCCTTCTTTGCATGTCCCCAACGAGGTCGGGGTATAAGGAGTTAGGGCTCGATCTGGTTGAACCGTTGCAAGATCAGCCTCGCAAACCCCGACAGCCGCCCATGGGGGAAGAAAAGAAAGATGAGGGAGCAAGAGATCCTATCAAATTATTGCTCAAGGAGGCCCTCGAGAAACAAAGGAATGCGATGATGGACAACTTTGCCCAGATCCTTCAACAGTTGCCCACTAGTGGCACATCTACATCCAATAGCCACTCTGGAGGTGCCACTCCTTTTAAGGTATAAGAAAACTATGAAATTCTCATATTTGAGGGCCAAATAGATGCGGATGTCATTGATATATGGTTGAATCTGTTAGAAGGATATTTCTCGATTCGTGACTTTTTCGACTGAGAAAGGATTATTTTTGCACTCCTTAAATCCGCCCCCCATGTCAAGGACTGGTGGGAAACCTACTGGGAGAAACAGAGCGAGGGGGAACACTCTCTATTCTCGGTTGCACCCACTTGGAATTCTTTCCGAGATGCCATCAAGGAACAATATTATCTCGTGGGGAGCTATGAGGACAAATACATACAATGGACTATGTTGCGGCAGCAAAGGGACCAGGATGTGCATGAGCTGACGAATTTGTTCCATACCCTACACACAAAGTTGGGTATCAAAGATTCGGAGAAGCATTTGGTGTTAAAGTACCGCAGTTGTCTTCATAAATACATTCAAGAGGAAATGGAGTTCCTCGACATCTCCTCGCTTGGTGCGGCATACCGGTATGCTGCCAAGATTGAGCAGAAGTTCAAACAGAAGAAGCGAGACTTTGGGTCTACGAATCAGAAGCAAAGGAAAGGTACCCCCAAACTGCCGAATAAATGACCAAGCCAAGGCAGTGTGGCCTAGGACAACCCGCCAAAGCCGCAAGCAAAGAACAACACTACGAAGTCAAAAAAGGACACGGGGAAGTGGTATGAGTTCCATAAGAGCTCCACTCACAACACAAGTGAGTGTCGGGCCAAACAATCACTGGTAGCTGAGTTGAAGGCTTATGAATCAGATGCAGGCTCTGATTCTGAATCAAAACACAAGGAGAATTATAGGGGAAAGCAGATTATCGATGCAGAGTGTAATATATCAGATATAAAAAGTATGCAGAACAGAAATAAAATGCTAGAAATGGCAGAATAACAGTAACATAACCAGCATAATCTCCACAATAACACAGAAATGATATAAGAACAACAACAGAAATAACACTTTAATTCAGAAAGGAATGTTCACGGGCCTCTTCGAGAGGGAAAACTCCAGTCGAGCAGCGCTCTGTTACAATAATCTCCAAGCTAGGGTTTTCATACCCTCGACCCTTATTTATACTAAATATGTCTATCAAGAGAAGCATCTAGAGGAAGATCCTTCTAGAAGCGAAAGCTTCTATTAGGTCTTCTTACATCTGCCTTATTCTATTTTATTGAAAGGCCTTATTAATATTGACCTTTATTACATCCAGATATATTGCTCTACCTATGTGCAGGTTAGGGCCCTAACATGTCCGCCCCCTTAAAAACAACCTTGTCCTCAAGGCTTGAGATGTGGAAACTGTTGCAGAATGGTAGCTGATTCCCAAGTGGCATCTCCTGGAGTTGTATCTTTCCACTGGACTAGAACTTCCTTGATCGTTCTCTGACACAGGCGACGCTCACACTAGTCCAAAACTGTTTCTGGCTGTAGCCAAATGGACCTTCTTCAGCTAACTCAGGAAGGTTGGTTTGAATTTGGCACCTAGTTCCAATCACCTTCTTTAAGCATGAAACATGAAAAACAAGATGTAGCTTCAAATGACTGGGCAGAGATAACTGATAGGCGACTTCTCCCACACGCTTGAGAACTGTATAAGGACCATAAAATTTGGGCGCTAGCCTCTGACAATGCTCGACCTTGAGGGGAGTTTGCTTGTATGGTTGCAGTCGTAGAAACACCTGATCCCCTTCTACAAATTGACGTTTAGAGCGACCTTGATCTGCTTGTTGCTTCATGCGATTCTGTGCCATGACCAAGTTCTCTTTGAGGGTACGGAGAATATCCTCTCAAACTGTAAGTGTTTGGTCAACCGCCTGGACCTTTGAGGTACCCGGTAAGCATGAGAGAATTGAAGGTGGCTTCTGTCCATATACCGCTTCAAAAGGAGTCATGCGTGTAGATGTATGGTAGGAAGTGTTGTACCACCATTCAGCTAGGGGTAACCATTGAGCCCACTGATTTTGTTTTTCAGAGGCAAAATACCTCAGATATGTTTCCAAACACTTGTTGACAACTTCTGTTTGACCATCAGTCTAGGGATGATAAGATGTGCTAAGATGCAATTGGGTGCCATGTAGCTTGAGCAGTTCTTGCCAAAAATTGCTTGTGAAAGTTGGGTCACGATCAGAAACAATAGAGTGTGGCATGCCATGAAGCTTGAAGACCGGGTCCATGAAAATTTGAGCCACCGTGGATGCAGTGAATGGGTGTTGAAGAGCGCAGAAATGAGCATACTTGGAAAGGCAATCCACAACCACCATTATGACTGATATATTTCCCAATTTGGGTAAGCCGGTAATAAAGTCCATAGAGATATCCTTCCAAATAGCAGGTGGAATCGGAAGCGGTTGTAGTGTGCCTGGATATTTGACTATTTCGCCCTTGTTGCGTTGACACACATCACATTCAACGACAAAATTACGAATGTCCTGTTTCATACCATCCCAGGAAAAATAACGTTTGACCCTATCATAGATTTTGGTGAACCCGGAGTGCCCTGTTGTGGGTGTAGCATGAAGCTCAGAAAGTACCATGGATTTAAGCATTGATTGTTTACTTAAATACAAACGGCCTTTGTATCAAAGATCATCATGGAGCCAAGAGTACCCTGGGGGAGCTAGAGCATTGGTCTGCAATTGCTGGATCAGATGTGAACTTTTGGGATCTTGTAGCCATTCCTAGCGAATAGCTTGGAGCCAATCTGGTACAATGAAGGAAAGAGAAAAAAGGGATCCTTCTTCTTCATATTTTCAGGACAGTGCATCTGCCACCACATTGTCTTTGCCTTTCTTTTAAATGATCTCATAATCATATCCAAAGAGTTTAGTCACCCATTTTTGTTGCTCTGGGGAGGAAATGTGTTGTTCCAGAAAGTACTTGAGGCTTTGATGGTCTGTCTTAATTTGGAAATGTTGCCCCAAGAGATAGCCAACATTTCATTTTCATAGATGGGTTTTCCCAGATTCCTTTCAGATAGTTGTTTGCTGGTGAAGGCCAAAGGTTGACCCTCTTGCATAAGGACAACACCGATTCCTTTCCCTGAGGCATCACATTCCAACACAAAGGTCTTTGTGAAATCAGGAAGGGCTAGAACCGGAGTGGTGCACATGGTCATCTTCAAGGTTTGAAAAGCTTGAGCAGCGGCTAGAATCCAAGTGAAAGAGTTCTTTTTTAGGAGAGCAGTGAGAGGTGTTGCAATCTTTCCATAATTCTTACCAAACTTGCGATAATACCCTGTTAAGCCCAGAAATCCACACAAGATTTTGAGAGTCTTTGGGTGCGGCCAGTCTTGCATAGCTTCAATCTTTTTCGGATCCACCCTGACGCCATCCTTGCCAACCAGATGACCCAAGTATTCTACTTTTGAGGCATCAAAAGCACATTTAAATTGTTTCAGGAAAAGTTGGTGCTGATAGAGTAGATGGAGAACTCGATCCACATGAATAAAATGGTCTGTCCAGGTTTTGCTATAGATGAGGATATCATCAAAGAAAACTAAGACAAAATAACGGAGAAAGGGATGGAAGACATGATTCATGAGGCTTTGGAAGGTGGAGGGGGTATTACACAAGCCAAAGGGCATGACCAAAAACTCATAGTGGCCCTCATAAGTTCGAAAGGCCGTCTTGGGAATGTCTACCTCTTTCATATGTATCTGGTGATAGCCCAAGCGAAGATCAAGTTTAGTAAAGAATCGGGCGCCACTCAATTCATCCATGAGGTCATCAATGACAGGAATGGGAAATTTGTCTTTAATGGTCAGTTTGTTGAGGGCACGGAATTCAGGACACATTCTCCAAGAACCTTATTTCTTCAGGACCATGACTACAAGAGAAGAGTAAGGGCTCATACTAGAGCGGATAACGCCTGCATTAAGGAGTTCCTAGACCATTTTCTCAATTTCATTTTTTTGTGAAAAGGGGTGGCGATACAGACGGATATTGGGAGGAAGGCTTCTGGGTACAAGGGGAATGGAATGATCATGCACACCGCAGGAAGGAGGGAGTCCTTAGGGAGTGGAAAATACCATTTGATGATTAGAAAGGAGGGCTTGGAGGTCTTGCGACACTAGGGGTGTCTCTGTTGCTTGTATGGCATGGAGTTGGGCAATGACACCAGAATGACCTTTTTTGAGCAATTTTTCCATGCGATGGGAACTAATGACCTCAGGTGAACCAACAGTGATGCCTTGGAATTTATATTGGTGGCCTTCCTGGTCGAATTGCATGGTTAATTCATTAAAATCCATGAGAATGGGACCAAAGTCCTTAGCCAGTCTGCACCCAACACAATGTCACAACCGCCCATGTCGATAGAAAACATATGGGATTTTAGGTGGTAGTCACCGATTTGGAGACACACATTTTCACAGTGCCCTCCACATTTTATGGAACCACAATTGGCAATCATGATTTGGAAATTGTTGACAGCATGGATGTAGCAATGAGTTTCTTGGGCAATGCGGCAATGAATAAAATTATGGGTACTTCCACTATCAACCAGAATGATGACCTCCCGATGCTTTATGTAACTGATTAACTTGAGGGTTTGGGGAGTGGAGAAGCCAATGAGAGAATTGAGGGAAATGACCGCTTCCACTTCGGGAGTGTCTGAGGGAGGGGTTATGTCAGTGCTTTCAGGTGACTCAGACACAAGGGGAGTTTCAACATCCTCTTCCGAAATATCCTCAGAGATGGCCATAAAAATATTTTGTTCCTTACACTTGTGGCCCGAGAAATATTTGTCATCACAATTATAACAAAGGCCTTTGAGTTGGCGTTCAACCATTTAAGCCCTGGTCAATTTTTGGATCTTTAATGGGGCAGAGGGAGTGGTGGGATTTATGGGTTTAGGGCGAGGGATAAAGGAGGGTTTTTGGTTTTGAGAGGATACAACATGTTGTGCTTCTTTATCTCTTTTAGTAGCCTCCACCGAACTCGAAGGTCGAGCCATGAGGACATGGGCCCAAATCTCATCCTTGAGGCCACTGATAAAACATTCTCGAAAGAAAGCATCAATCATGCCTTCTGTTCGAAAAGCCAGGCACTCAAAGGAAACTATGAAGTCTTCTAATGTTCCTGATTGTTTCAACTTTGTCAAATGGCCCAAATGGTTGGTGTCAGTGTCAAAGCGTTCATAAAGTTCAGTCACAAATTGGGTCCAAGCAATATACCCTTGACGAGAAGTTTTTCTCCATTGCCACCATTGCCAACATTCTTGATCTAGATAGAGAACACCATACCGGAGTTTGGCCAAGTCATCTGTAATGTCATATAAAGAAAAATAATGTTCCATTTGGGTTACCCAACTAGTGGGGTCCGAGCCATCAAATTTGGTCACATCCACTCGCGGAAGGCGTAGGTCACGTTGAAAGTGATGGTGCTGAAAGGTATGGGAATGGGAGGAATGTTCACCTTCAGTGTTTGGAGGTGCGTTAGAGAAAGGTTCATCTGTAGGGATCTTCAGTTTGGTGCAGAGTGATGAAAAGACAGATTCAAGCTGGGTGGTCAGTTCTTATTTGACTTCCTCCATTGAGGACTGCACGGTTGTATTTATGGTTGTATTGATAGTTGTATCGATGGAGGCAACATTGGCACTGAGTTGTTTCACTTCTTTTTTGGTCTCGAGGAGAACAGATTGCAAGGCGTTGAAGCGAGCTTCCAGGTCTTGGCTATGGGTATGGGCCACGAGGATGGGTGAACTGAAAAAGGGCGGGCGGGGTCAAAAATTTTGCCGAAAAATAATATGGATAAATGTGATAAGGGTGAAGAGATGAATCCAATGGAATAGGTCTCAAATAATGGTGAAAAAAAAATTATATTCCAGTCTGAAGAATACTGCAGCGATGAAATCCTCAAATGCTTAACCAGTAAGAAAAGTTTAGTGATTTGGCAACCCGAACACAGTTGCGCGGCAACAGATCTTGTCTATTTTAATTTGTTTATGTTTATGTCCCCCAAGGGTTAGGTATTCAAGGGTTCTACAAACAAGGATTTTCCCTGTGCTATAGCTCTCTGATATACGTGCAAGGTCCAAAAATAGTACTCGACCCAATATCTTAGGGCACTAACTGAAGAGGATAGACCGTACCCTTAGCCGTACTACCCGACTACCTAGGTACTAGAGCATATTTTCCCGAGTGTTGTTCTCGGTGGCACTATAGCAGTCAGGCAGTCGATCGGTTTATCTAAAGAGGGCTTCATGAAATCTAGGTCGATCCGTACACAGGTGTTGTCTGATGCGCTACCACTCGAAGGGTTACCAACAACGGTTACAAGGGTGGCCAATAGATGTGCGCTGAAGAACCACTTGTATTTCCTGCGTGTATGAATTCCTCAACCGCGGGTTTATGTATGTAACGGCGGATCTATGTGGCTTAAAGACATCAAAATGTCTCTACCCTGAAAAAACATTCCCACAATTTATGCCAAGGTAAATGCTTTGATACTATTAGCAACAATTTTTGTATCGGGACACAAAGGTACACAGGTCTACACGATTGCCCGGGAAGCGCCCAAGCGCAGCACGGAGGAACCCCTTTTCAATTACAATTCGAGCGAACGGGCAAAGTCTTGCTGACGGCCACCGAGATCCACCTATAAAGTTGATCAATGGTCGTCGAGATTTCAGGGCTGCCAAGTTGCCCCGGGGTTAATGCAAGAGATAGCTCCAATAATTCAAGACAAATCTGGGTCGTCCAATCCAATTGGGACAGGTGGCTTCCAGTCGGTGTATCGGGGATCAGAGTTTCCGAAAACAAGGAGCCTCCCATCCGTTGCAGTTGAAATCGTCGATCGGTGAAATGCCAAAAGCGCCTTTGGAGCCGAGCCCGCGGTCCTAGCACTAAGTCACTTCAAGCAAGCCTGTAAACGAAGGCGGCTCCCTTTTAAATATCGAATGCCCCCTCGTCCATTCATCCTAAGGACGCGTGGCGCAAGATCTGGCCGCGTCGGTTTTCGACAATCGCAAGTTCGAAGGGTAAAGTTTTTGTGTCACTTTGTATCACGAAACCCCGAACCTCGAAGCGCCGAAAGTGCCCAGGGTCGGGCCCACAGTATTAAGGGGCAGTCTCAGCCGTCCATCTGAAGCAGACACTTGGCGCGCAATCGAGCTCCTCGTCGATTCGCCCATCACGAGTTCAAGGAGCAAAGTGTGGCATCGTCATTTCCCCGATGCGCGAAGTAACGAGAGCATCCAGGACTTGGGGCCCATCGCAGCATCAGGTGAGCTAAGGACTGTCAGATTTCAAAAATGCGTGGCGTCCTATTGAGCCATTTCGGCGTTTCGCCCATCGCGACTATGATAAGAAAGGATCAGCTCCTTCCTATTCGCGAACACCGAAAGCGCTTATGGGAATAATAGCACAAGGTCACAGCCCGTGGTCACCAAGAAAGAAAGGAGTTGTGCGAAAAGGGGGCCAAAGGTGTCAAGTCCAGTCGCCGAAGGGACTATCATGACTTACAGGTGCCATCGGATACGATTCTGCTCCTGGTTTCCGCCTGAAGTAAATGAAGGCAGGAACGGGTGGATGAAACCTCTTTTCATTCATTAAGTGTGAGGTATGGAGGGTCCCGCAAGTGGTCTGCTCGAAGGGGTTTTGTGTACTAATTTTTCCAGAGAAGCCATGCCGAAGTCCTCGATTAGACAGAGAAGTCTGCACATGCCATGTTGGCCTTTAATGTTTCATCTACCTCCCCTGCAAAGCCCACGCGAAGTTAAGGAGACGTCTAACGAGGGACTTCGGCCCGAAGATCGATTGAAGGGACACCAAGCCTTGGGTGACTGGGCACGCCTCTGTGAGGTGAATTTTCCTGAGTATATAGACTCAGTCCTTGTATTTTGCAAGCATCGATGGTTGAGCAAAGCTCCCGATTGTAAGGTTTTGATGAAGCGCTGGTTGCTCTGGTTAATGTATAAGGCATTTGAGATTTCTTACTTTATGAATGTCAGCTTCCCTTCCATTTCTTTGTTTACTGTGTTAGAACAACTCGGAATTGGAGGATCCAATCGAGTTGTGGCTATTATAGGATGATGTAGGTTGGATCACTGTAATAGTCACATTGTTTCTAATCGGTTCTTGTGATGTTCTCAACTCTGAAACGACTTGGAATTGAAGGATTCAGTCGAGTCACCCCTCATCTCTTTGAAACTCTGGACCAAGAGGATCTTGGCTTCTGAGTTTTTCTTCTTCAAGCTTCCGAAGGCCTGTTGCCCGAGGCAGTCTTGCTCACCCTTCTCACAAGTCTTCCATCTACCACCCTTTAATCAACTTACTGACAGAAGTTGGATCAAGACCTCCCTTGCTTTCTACATACCAGGCCCAGTTTCCCGAGTTAAAGCTCTATTATCTTGAGTCTTCACCCATCTGATCACCCCATTAAAACAAATCGTGATATAAAACTGACGGTCATTGGGCTCTGCTCCTGCAAGCAATCCAGGAGTGACTTCTGACGCTAACATTTCTGGCGCTGTTGCTGGGGATGAAGTGGAATATTTTCCCCGGGATTGAACGACAACGATCAACTGATTCTGAAGGTGCATCAAATATCAGAATTATCAAGATTGCTACTGTGCACCTGGCGACTCCATTGTGACGACTCCACTGGGGAGAACCCACTCTATTATTTGTGGCTTTCAGAGGCAGACACACGTGGTCTCATCCACAGCTGCCTCTAGCTACACCTGAAACTGATCCGGAGGTGGTTCTCAAGAAAGGAAAGGCCTCTGAAGAAGAAGCTTCCACTGCCGAACCACGTAATCCGCCATCTCCTTCTGTAAGAACTCTTTTTTCTCCTCCTCAGTTTCTTAATAGACCTCCTTCAGAGGTTTCCCATTTCCTGAATTTTGGGAGTGTTCCTGCTGAGTTTTCCCCTCCTGATCTGGGATTGGAGGGAGAAACCCTTGTCACTCCCCTCTCCTCTGAAGTTGTACCTTGGCATAGACCCAGAACCACAGGAGATTTCCCCACTCCTGCACAAAGAGGAGCACCTGCTGACTTAATCTCATTAGCCCTCTCCTTAAATCCCCTCTTGTTTCCCACTCCACTTCAAGACTCATTCCCAGTAGCCCCCTCATGAAATCCTTCTCCTCCAAGTTCTCCTCCACCCAATATTCCTATGGCTGGTGCTAATCCCCCTTTAAATAGAATGGACGCCATAGTCACTGCCAGATATCCTCCCCTAGTTCTACCCCATCCTATGAATCCTCTCCCTGTTGGAGATTACTTGAAATATATGCCCAAGTTCACCAGGGAAGGGGACGTAACTACGGAAGAGCACCTGGCTGCTTTCTACAGTTACGCAGACAACCTCAACATTGAAAATGAAGATGTCTGGATGAGAGTCTTCATCCAGAGCCTGGATGGCGAGGTGAGGAAATGGTTTAGAGGATTGGCTCCAGGATCTATTGCTGGGATTGAAGCTCTAGATAGTACTTTCCTGAGGCAGTGGGGAGATAGGAAAGATTTCATGTATTATATGACAGAGTTCGGATCTTTGAAGAAGATGGATGGGGAGCCTGTCTCCGACTTCTCCAAAAGATTCAATAAGATGTATAACAAGATCCCCACCGAAATAAAGCCTTCAGAAGCCTCGGCCAAGATTTCTTATACCAGTGCGTTTGGACCCGATTTCTATCTGTTACTGAGAGAAAGAAGAGCCACCTCCTTAGCTCAAATGCAAGATGCGGCCATAGAGGTGGAATCCAATGTATTAGCAGCTGATAGACTGAGAAACAAGACTGACGCAGATAGAAGAAAAGGAAGATCCGAAGCCTCAACTTCTAGCCCATTGGTGCCCCACCCTCAAGTGGATGAATTGACTAGGATGGTGAAGTCTCTATCTGCAAAGATGGAGAGAATGAAGGTGGAAGGGAGGCAAGCATACAAGGGCCCCAAAAATGCCGACAACAAAGGAGGTTTCAGGAGGCCAAACATTTCTACTCCCCCGAATGTGCAAAGAGAAAGGGGAAGAGACAGAGAAGACCAGAAGATTCAGGCCCCTTTCCAAAACAATTTTGTGGATGAGGGGGAAGAAGGGGAAACCGAGGAGCTTGATCCTGAAATCCATTGCTTTGGAGACACACCTCCTTTTCCTCATCTCACTCAATCAGCATACGAGGAGTCTCTCATGGACAATCAGTTAAATGAATTGAGCAAGGGAGACAAGGCTAGTGGCAGCCAAGACAGATATGATCTAAGGTCTAAAAGAAGGACAACAACACCTGATGTTCCTGAGCGGTCCACTAGAACAGAGAAGCTTGTTAATGAAGTAGCGGACAACAACAGAGATAAGAAGGCTCGAACCCTCTCTCCCATTGTCCAGAGTCGTGTTCCCGAAATAAGAGAAATTCCCAAGCTTACATCTTCTTTTAATTTCGAGCATGAGATCCAAAAGATTAGAATCCCTGTGCCCCTGACCAAGCTAATTAAACATGAAGAATTCAAAAAACGCTTCTCTGAGCTATTACAGTCTGAAGCCTCATACCTTCTCACAGACTCCATCAACCTGCAAGAGGAAAAGCCTGCAATTATTTTAGGTCCTATGGTAGAATACATGAATGACTCATCCCCTCCCTTCTACACTTCCTTGAACATACATGACAAGGTACTGCACAATTGCTTGATGGATTCGGGGGCTTCTCACAACCTCATGCCCAAAACTGTCATGGAAGAGTTAGGACTAGAAGTCACCCGAGCTTATCATGATCTCTATTCCTTTGACTTCAGGAAAGTTTAGTGTCTAGGAGTTATCAAAGACCTGGTCGTGACCTTGTTTCAGTTGCCCATGAAAAGTGGGGTCATGGATATTGTAGTGGCCGATGTACCCCCCAAGTTCGGTATGTTGTTATCAAGATCTTGGATAAAAAGACTAGGGTGAACCTTGCATATGGACCTCACATATGCTACTATCCCAGTGTTTGGAGGAGAGCATAAAAGACTATACAGGGAAGCCCAACTGGCCTATATAATCAGTGATGAGGCCAACCCTACCAACCATCCCATTTTTGCCTTGGACAATGATTTAGGTTCCAGTGTGCTTCAACTCACCCATGCTCTCGAACCTCCTCTTAAACTCAGAAAGCAGCCCACTATTTCCCCTAAATGTCCTCCTTCCATCACCCCCATCTGGAAAATGTTCTTTGATGGAGCCTCTTCTAGGGAAGGCGCTGGAGCTGGGTTGGTTTTTGTGTCACCTGCTCAGGAAACCATATCTCTGTTATACAAATTAGAATTTGAAGCTACCAACAATGTGGCAGAGTATGAAGCTCTTGTCCTGGGGTGAAGAGCCGCAAGGGAAATGGGAATTCAGGGGGTAGCAGTGTTCGGAGATGCAGAGTTAGTGGTCCAACATATCAGAAACGCCTATCAGGCTAAGCATCCTCGACTCAGGAGTTACAGAAATGAGGTATGGGACCTAAATGACAATTTCTTCTCAGCATTTAACATTTCCTTCATCCCAAGAGAGGAGAACACAATGGCAGATTCCTTGGCTACATCAGCAAGTAATTTCAAAGTACCCTTTGTGCCTAACTTTGCTGAGGAAGTAAAACTTATAACAACCATGCTAAGGAAAGGAAACGAAGTGAGGTGGACTTCTGAATCACGACATTCCTTCGAGCAAATAAAGAAGGCCCTGACTGAAACCCCCGTGCTTATTAGTCCCGACTACTCAAAGGATTTCCTTATTTTCTCCTTTGCCTCTCCTGACATGGTGGCTGCTGTTTTATTACAGACAAACAAGGCCGAACTTGAGCAGCCTATTGCCTATTTCAGCGAAGCATTGAGGAATGTCGAAGTCGGGTATAACACTATGGAGAAGCAGGCCTATGCCTTGGTAAAGGCTCTCAAGGCATTCAGAATCTACGTCCTGTAGTCAAAAATCATTGCTTACGTCCCCTCAGCTGTTGTTAAAGACATTCTCGTCCAGCCTGACATAGACGAGAGAAGGAGTAAGCGGATCGCCAGGATTCTGGAATTTGACCTGGAAATAAAGCCTACCAAATTGATCAAAGGTCAGGGCTTAGCCAAGCTGTTGGCCGAAGAAAACTGCCAAGCTCTGGGGATAAGTTTCATAAACGAATGCTCAGGAATTCCACAAAGTCGGCTGTCTGAAATGGACCCTCGAAGAGATCCCCCATTAGCTCGATGTCCTTGGTATAAGGATGTCATATACTTTCTGCAAGAGTTGCGGCCCCTAGACGGCCTGCAAAGGAGCAAAGAAAGAGCTCTAAAGCTCAAGGCAGTCAGATACTGCCTGATCGATCAAGTGTTATATTGGAAAGACCCCCTGGGGGTGTTGTTAAGATGCATGAGTCCACAAGAGGCCGAAATGATTGTGGTTGAATTTCATAGCGGCCTGTGTGGAGGGCACCTTTTCTGGAAAGCCACAGCCCACAAAATCCTCAAGGCTGGATACTACTGGCCTACCATGTTCACGGACGTCTACAAAAAGGTCAGAGCCTGCATCAAATGTCAAAAATTTGTAGGAAAGCAGCAACTCAAGTCTATGCCATTAAATCCGGTAGTGGTTTTAGGACCTTTCCAGCAGTGGGGCCTAGATTTCATTGGAGAAATTCACCCTGCTTCCAGTGGGCAGCACAGGTGGATCCTGACTACTACAGATTTCTTTACCAAGTGGATTGAAGCTATCCCTACCAGGAGTGCTTCCCACAAGGTAATCATTGGATTCCTGGAGGACCTCATCACGAGATTCGGCTGCCCGAGTAAAATTGTCACTGATAACGCAACCGCTTTCGGGTCCGAGCCATTGGCCAAGTTCTGCGAGCAATTCAGAATCAAGCTGATTCACTCCACCCCATATTATCCACAGGGCAACGGTTTAGCAGAATCCTCCAACAAAAGCCTGATAAGGATCATCAAAATGTTGGAAGACAACAAGAAGGCCTGGCATTCCAGATTAAAATTTTCTCTATGGGCCGATCGAGTGACCACAAAGAGATCTATCGACGTCTCTCCTTTCCAATTAGTCTATGGAGCGAAGGTTGTTTTCCCCTCTCATTTAGCTATTCCTGTAGCAAAATTCCTCTAGGACCATCAGGAGGAGCCTGATGACATGATCAGAAGGATTCATCAGCTAGTGGAGGTCCAGCAGGCTAGGGAGCAGACAGTGGACAGAATTCAGGACCATCAGCAAAAGATCAAGCAGGTTTTCGATAAGAAGGCCAAGAAGGAGCGGTTCCAGACAGGAGACCTGGTGCTGAAATGGGATGCTCCTAAGCAAGATAAGGGAAAACAAAGCAAATTTGAAGCCCTGTGGATCGGGCCTTTCAAAATCTCTGAGACGTTCTCAAATAACATGTACAGATTGCGGGATTTGGAAGGTGAAGAAGTTTTCAGCAGCCCAGTGAATGGGCATTTTCTGAAGAAATGTTTTGTTTGAGTCTCAGACAGCTCCTTTGTTTGTAAATATTGTCCTTTTTGTTTCTTTGTTCATTTTTCGTTTTTTATTTTTCGGCTTAATAGTCACTCCATAGCCCAACAGTAAGGCACTGGAACTGCAAAATGAGTCCTTAGAGCATCACGGGGACGACTCTATCCCCCATGGATCCTAATGTTAGCAACAATTTTGGTATCGGGACACAAAGGTACACAGGTCTACACGATTGCCCGGGAAGCACCCAAGCGCAGCACGGAGGAACCTCTTTTCAGTTACAATTCGAGCGAACGGGCGAAGTCTTGCTGACGGCCACTGAGATCCACCTATAAATCTTATCAATGGTCGTCGAGATTTTGGGGCTGCCAAGTTGCCCCGGGGTTAATGCAAGAGATAGCTCCAATAATTCAAGACAAATCTGGGTCGTCCGATCCAATTGGGACAGGTGGCTTCCAATCGGTGTATTGGGGATCGGAGTTTCGGGAAACAAGGAGCCTCCCATCCGTTGCAGTTGAAATCGCCGATCGGCGAAATGCCGAAAGCACCTTTGGAGCCGAGCCCGCGGTCCTAGCACTAAGTCACTTCAAGCAAGCCTGTAAACGAAGGCGGCTCCCTTTTAAATATCGAATGCCCCCTCGTCCATTCATCCTAAGGACGCGTGGCGCAAGATCTGGCCGCGTCGATTTTCGGCAATCGCAAGTTCGAAGGGTAAAGGTTTCGTATCACTTCTTATCGCGAAACCCCAAACCCCGAAGCGTCGAAAGTGCCCAGGGTCGGGCCCACAGTATCAAGGGGCAGTCTCAGCCATCCATTTGAAGCAGACACCTGGCGTGCGATCGAGCTCCTCGCCGATTCGCCCATCGCGAGTTAAAGGAGAAAAGTGCGACATCGTCGTATCCCCGATGCACGAAGTAATGAGAGCATCCAGGACCTGGGGCCCATAGCAGCGTCGGGTGAGCTAAGGACCGTCATATTTCAAGAACGCGTGGCGTCCTATTGAGTCGTTTCGACGTTTCTCCCATCACGACTATGATAAGAAAGGATCAGCTCCTTCCTATTCGCGAACGCCGAAAGAGCTTATGGGAATAATAGCACAGGGTCACAGCCCGTGGTCACCAAGAAAGAAAGGAGCTGTGCGAAAAGGGGGCCAAAGGTGTCAAGTCCAGTCGCCGAAGGGACTATCACGACTTACAGGTGCCATCGGATACGATTCCGCTCCTGGTTTCCGCCTGGAGTAAATGAAGGCAGGAACGGGTGGAAGAAACCTCTTTTCATTCATTAAGTGTGAGGTATGGAGGGTCCGGCAAGTGGTCTGCTCGAAGGGGTTCTGTGTACTAATTTTTCTAGAGAAGCCATGTTGAAGTCCTCGATTAGACAGAGAAGTCTGCACACGCCATGTTGGCCTTTAATGTTTCAGCTACCTCCCCTGCAAAGCCCACACGAAGTTAAGGAGACGTCTAACGAGGGACTTCGGCCCGAAGATCGATTGAAGGGACACCAAGCCTTGGGTGACTGGGCACGCCTCTGTGAGGTGAATTTTCCTGAGTATATAGACTCAGTCCTTGTATTTTGTAAGCATCGATGGTTGAGAAAAGCTCCCGATTGTAAGGTTTTGATGAAGTGTTGGTCGCTCTGGTTAATGTATAAGGCATTTGAGATTTCTTACTTTATGGATGTCATCTTCCCTTCCATTTCTTTGTTTACTGTGTTAGAACAACTCAGAATTGGAGGATCCAGTCGAGTTGTGGCTATTATAGGATGATGTAGGTTGGATCACTGTAATAGTCACATTGTTTTTAATCGGTTCTTGTGATGTTCTCAGCGCTGAAACGACTTGGAATTGAAGGATTCAGTTGAGTCACCCCTCAGCGCTTTGAAACTCTGGACCAAGAGGATCTTGGCTTATGAGTTTTTCTTCTTCAAGCTTCCGAAGGCCTGTTGCCCGAGGCAGTCTTGCTCACCCTTCTCACAAGTCTTCCATCTACCACCCTTTAATCAACTTACTGACAGAAGTTGGATCAAGACCTCCCTTGCTTTCTACATACCAGGCCCAGTTTCCTGAGTTAAAGCTCTATTATCTTGAGTCTTCACCCATCTGATCACCCCATTAAAACAAATTGTGACATAAAACTGATGGGCGTTGGGCTTTGCTCCTGCAAGCAATCCAGGAGTGACTTCTGACGCTAACAGATACCACTTGTAATATACCAAATATAAAAAGTATGCAGAACATAAATAAAATGCTAGAAATGGCAGAATAACAGTAACATAACCAGCATAATCTCCATAATAACACATAAATGATATAAGAACAACAACATAAATAACATTTTTATTCATAAAGCAATGTTCACGGGCCTCTTCGAGGGGGCAAACTCCAGTTGAGCAGTGCTCTGTTACAATAATCTTCAAGCTAGGGTTTTCATACCCTCGACCCTTATTTATATTAAATATGTCTATCAAGAGAAGCATCTAGAGGAAGATCTTCTAGAATCGGAAGCTTCTATTAGGTCTTCTTACATCCGCCTTATTCTATTTTATTGAAAGGCCTTATTAATATTGACCTTTATTACATCCGAATATATTGCTCTACCTATGTGCGGGTTAGGACCCTAACATGGAGCCCAACGCCATCGTTTCCACCATGAAGATCCAAAAGAAGGAACCAGAGGATCCATAGGAAGAAGAGCGCCTCTTCCATTCCCAGATGTGGGTAAAGGGTTCCCCGTTGCAGTTCATTGTCGACAGCGTGTGCCAGAAGAACCTCATCTTAGTAGAGGTCGTGAAACGGCTGGGCTTGCCGACCACAACACACCTACAACTATACACTATCG
>JASDQU010816199.1:37630-49098 GCA_032191745.1 Picea mariana
TGACTATCGGGCACTGAACAAGATCACTGTCCGGAATAGGTACCCAATCCCATGGATTGATGACCTTCTGGACCAACTCAAGGGGGAGAAATATTTCAGCAAGATCAACTTGAAGTCTGGGTATCACCAGGTACCAATCGAACCCTCTGATGTATGGAAGACTGCCTTCAAATCCAAGGAGGGCCTTTTCGAATGGTTGGTCGTGCCTTTCAGGTTGACGAATGCCCCTGGAACCTTCATGAGACTAATGGACGACATCTTGCGACCATTCACCAACTCATTTGTAGTGGTGTACTTGGATGACATTCTGATCTTCATCCAGACTTGGGAAGAGCACCTCCACCACATCCAATAGGTCCTCCAAACACTGTGGCAACACAAGTTGTGTGCCAATTTGGAGAAGTGCAATTTTGGCATGACCCAGGTTCAGTATCTGGGATACATTATTGATGAGCGAGGGGTGCATGTGGATCCAGCCAAGATCCAAGTCATTCGGGATTGGCTAGCCCCAACCACCCTAACAGAGCTCCGCAACTTTTTGGGTCTTGCCAATTTCTACCGTAGGTTTGTGTTGGGAGACTCTCATATCACTTGGCCCTTGAGTCAAGTCACCAAGGGAGGAGCAAAAGCAAAAATATTTTGGTCTGAATCTCAACAAAAGGCGTTCGACGATTTGAAGCATCGCCTCTGCTCTGCACCAGTGCTCACATTACCCGACTTGCAACAACCATTTGAGATCGAGACAGATGCCTCTGACTATGCTATTGGGGCAGTCCTTACTCAACATGGGCATCCGGTGGAATATCACAGTGAGACACTTTCCGATACAGTCCGTAAGTATCCCACCTATGAAAAAGAGATGTATTCCATTGTGCAGGCTTGCCGACAATGGAAGAATTACATTTTGGGAAAGGAAACGGTCATCCACATAGACCACCGACCCTTGCAGTTCATACAGACACAAGGGAAGTTGCAGAATGATCGCCATCAGAAGTGGTCCACATACCTGCAAAAGTTTAATTTGAACATTAAGTACAAGAAATGAAGCACCAATAATGTTGCAGACTGCCTCAGTCGACCCCCTATCATGGCGCTAACCACGGTGCTCAACTCTTGTGGGCACGGGACTTCCGATTCGTCGCTTCTCTACAAAACTGATCCAGAATTCGACCACACATACAATACGCTCTTGGAGGGAAAGCAAGTTCCTAATTTTCACCTCCAGGATGCCCTGCTATGTCACCTAGGACACCTTTGTGTTCCTTCAAGCTAGTGTGCCAAGATGATTTGGGAGGCGCACTACAGTCGCGTCATTGGGCATTTCGGGGTCGAGAAAACCATGGCCATATTACAAAAGTATTTCTATTGGTCGAACCTTCGACAAGATGTCGGGCAGTACATCAAGTCCTGCACTGCTTGCGCCATTGCCAAACCGACCATCAAGAAGCAAGGCCTCTATACTCCGCTGCCTACCCCTAGTCAAACTTGGGAATCCATCTCCATGGATTACATGTCGGGCCTTCCTTTTACTTGCATGGCAATGACTTTGTTTTTGTGGTCGTCGATAGATTCTTGAAGATGTCCATTATGATGACCCGCAAGAAGAATATCACAGCAGAAGCCATTGCTAAACTCTTCTTTGAACAAGTGCGGGTACACTTTGGGATCCCACAATCTATCATCTCAGATCGGGACAGCAGGTTCCTCGATACATTTTGGTCCAGCCTCTGGTCGATGTTGGACACCAAGATCACCAAGTCCACAACTTTCCATCTGCAAACTGATGGCCAGACAGAGGTCGTCAACCAGATGATTGTACACATTATGTGCATGTACAACTCAAAGCATCCACGCACATGGGATGAGAGCCTCCCCTATGTACAACACAGCTACAACCGGGCTCTCCATAGCTCAACCAGCCACAGCCCCTTTCAGGTGGGCTTGGGATTCCAGCCACTATGTCCCATTGATGTAGCCATGCCATTTGCGGCTACTCGGGCAGATTCAACCCATGTCCAGTCTGAGGCTGAAAAAGCACACCACTTCATTGAGCGCATTCAACACATCCACCAACAGGTTCATGACATCTTGGACAGAGCCAATGCTAAGTACATGCAACGACATGATCAACATCGGGTGCCACACAACTTTCAGGTGGGCGATAAAGTGTGGCTACATTTGCAAAAGGAGCGCCTCGCTAGACCCTACCGCAAGATTCGTCCGCTCTGATATGGGCCATACACCATCACCAAGGTTGTTGGGGACAATGCCTTTGAGCTCAGTATTCCACCATTCCTTGGTATGCACCCAGTGTTCAATGTGGACCACCTTCAGCCCTACTTTCCACCTCTACTGGACACATCCGACATGGCAAAACAACTCACACCAACAGAGTTAAACCCAGATTGCATGGAACAAACCACAACTGATCGGATTATGGACAAACAGATCAAGAACACCCGCCAGCAGAGGATCCAGCTATATCGAGTTGTCAAAATAGGCCAACTCCTTCACCAGGGCAAGTGACTCACTAGGGACCAAGTTCAGCAGAAGTTTCCTCATCTCATGGAGGAACTCAACGCAATGGGAACCATTTCTTCCGAAGGGGGGAGGAATGATCCAGGTGGATATTGGTGGCCAACCGCCTATTCCACTTGGACCCACACCATTGTTTCTTTCAGTTTTTCAATTTCCTAGGGTTAGGTTTTTGGATGTTTAGGGTTTTCCATGGTTTTCTCAATAATACTCAATAATATATAGGCCTTCGAGCCTCCTTGTAACACAAAGTTCAGAGACCAGTAGCTGCCACATCTCTTCTCGGAGATAAGCTACCAGCACTCGAGCTATTTTATTTCCATTCTATCTGTAAGCATATTTCAGTCATTTGTTGTTAATGAAATGAAGGTTTACTTCAACTGCATCTCTGTGTTTATGTGTAATTCTGTATTTCATTGTGTTCCTGCATAAATCCGGATCACATGACAAGTCAAAGCACATTGAGATCAAGTACTATTTTATCCATGATAAAGTCCAAAAGAGAGAAGTGATTCTCCAGTACATCTCCACCGATGAGCATACAACTGATATTTTGACAAAGCCTCTATCCAAGATCAAGTTTGCATACTTGAGGGACAAGATGGGACTTCTGGAGATATCGTCCTTTGGTTGAAATGGAGGAGATGACTTCCTCGGTTGGGAGGGAGTGTTGATATATGGCATCATGGATAGTCAGTGTGTTGGTGGACAAACATTCTCCAGGTGGAGAATGGTCTAGGAAAAACAGATTGGCGATGGACTACCATTCTCCCTGTGGAGAATGGTCCAAATTGACAGATTGTTGATGTACCATGGACAACTATTTTCATGGGGAATTGCTCGGATAGGTAGAATGGTCCAAGACAGTTATTCTCATGGGGCTTTTCCCAGACAGGTAGAATGGTCTGTCTCCTTGAGTTCACAAGAGTTACCAGAGTGGGGAGATTGGTACAGGATAGACATTTTCCCTGAATTCACAATAGTGGCCAAAGGGGGGGAAATGGTCCACGACAATCATTCTTCTTGAGTTCACAGTAGTGACTGTTGATGAATGCAGCCATGTGAGATATTCTCCAGCTTACAAACCTGTGAGATGTGAATCATTACAGCTATGTGAGTCTTTCTCTCAGCTTACAAACTTGAGAGAAAACCCCTAAGAAGGGTATGTGGTTCCTACCTAAGACAGCGCTAGGAACGTAGAGATGACCTCCTCCATTCATAGAGTCAAAAAGAACTCCAGATGATTATCCAGTGGGAAAGGAGATCTGTTGAGTTAGACGTGCATGTGGTTGAGCACAAGGTGAACGTGTGAAATCCCAAAGTATTGGGTGCATCGTCATGTGAACAAAAATGAAGATGATGTATTAGCCTCCTCTAAGAGGTAGAGTTGACCAGAAGACTCTAGATGATTCTCCTGTGTGAGGCAGTGTGAAAGAAGATCTGTAGAGTGGACGTGCCTATGGACAAGCACAGGTGAACGTGTGAAGATCTAGTTCTTCTGTGTAATGTAGTGAACCAGAGACATGACATCCCTATGGATGTGCCCCTGGTGGATGAGCACTAGTGGATGTATTAGATCCTTTGCTATATATTATTCAAGAGTTAGACCTACCTGTAACCCTATTTGTAATATAAAGGGTACACGTCGGCCCCACCTTAATGTGATTAATAATAAATGTAAAAGATAATTAATCTGGTTATTATTAATTATAATATAATAATAATAATAATAATAATATGACTTAGAGAGGTCGGCCCTGTTGAACCAATAAACACTTTTGTTGACAGGTTTAGGCTAGTATAAGTAAAGGTAAAATCCCCATTGTGGAAACATATCTTTCATGTGAGTTTGGAAATTTCAGCAAGTACATTTACTTGGGAAAAGTGCGCACCTCTCTTGGGCACTAGTCTTGTAGGGTTTGAGCACCCTCTTGTGTGTTAAGTCTTTCTTGGTGGTGAAGGTCTTTCTCGAGAATATAGCAAAGGATTTGGCTGGGTTTTCTTCCCTTGTTGAGAAGGTTTTTCCAAGATACTTCTTGTGTTCTTGTGCACGGTGTTTATTCTTGTGATCTTGGTTGCTGCAACATTATTGTCTATGGTTAAGTTAAATGCTAAAATGGAATGAACTTCATGCTTAACCTAGCTTATTGAAAAATAAACATGGTATCAGAGAATAGGTCTTGAAGAACCCATTGCACAAGCTACAAGATTTTACCAGTCATCCCTCCTCTACTACAGAACCGTACGACTCTCCTAAGGTTTCCAGAAAACCCGTACAACCCTCTTCTTTTGAGTGTTTCAGCCCATAAAACTTGGACGTTGAGGCAAATTTTGGCATGGGAGAGTACGGCCTTCTCCAACGCACCTCCATAGACTCTCAAAATGAATTTCCTAGCATTTTGAAATTTTGGCCCTAGGGTTTCTAGGGTTTCGCAATTTTCTGCAAATTTATATTTGAGGTTTTTTGCAGCTCTTTGAAGAAGCCTTCAAGATTACTTGTGTTCTTCTAACTTTCAAGGCTTATTTTTGGCAGTCATAAGCCCAACAAAAACTAAGGTTGCTAGCCTAGCCTAGCCATTAGACTTTCTAGCCTAGTTAACAAGGGTTTGTGAAGAATCTAAAATATGATGAACAAAGTTATTGACAAATGGAAGGAAGATGACGACAAGACAAGGAAGCCAATCATTTACACAAACTCTTACATTGAAGGGCCAACTTTAAAGTAGAAAGATGACAAAAGGTGACTCCATGACTATCTTCTTCATGAAGATCTCAGAGGACAGAGATCAACCAGGTGCCATTGGAGAAATCATATCAACACCCTCATGTATGCACTTGTGTATTTATTATTTGTATCATTGTCATGAGGATAATTATAGCAGGAAGGAACCTTTTTGGTGAAGTCATGGATCAAGAAGGATCTCAGTGCATTTAGAGTAACAACACACTGGAAGTGAAGACTCCAGGTTTGATTGTTATAATTGTCATTCCTCTAACCTATATTTATAAAGTTTACTACATTACAAGTAGGTGTTATAGCCGTGACAACATTCCTCAAATTGTTTTGATTCTAGAGATGTACTCATTATTCTCCTTTAGGAGATATTCTTTTGTTGGTTCATTTTGTTTTCTTGTTCTAGATAGGCTAACAAGAAAGGAAGATGTATATCCCTTAGAGGGAGTCAATTGACTCGAAGGGAGTCAAAACTATTTGAGAAATAGGAAGAATAAAATCATCGTTGAGGCAATCAATGAAATAATGCATAATCATCATCCTTCTATGATTCTATGGGAAAAAGCATGCATGACACAGTATATGTTCAGAACAAGAGTCTTCACCAGAGTTTGAAAAACATAACTCACAAAGAAGTCTTCGTCGGAATAAAGCCGGAGTTTGAACTCTTTAGGTTATTTGGGTGCCCAGTGTATTTTCATGTACCCAAAGAGAAGAAGTCCAAGCCAGATCCTTTAGAAAGAAAGGATACAGTGAATCTTCAAAGACAATCCAGATCAACATTCATGGTCAGAGACAGATTGAGACAAGCAGAGACGTTGCCCTTGAAGAAAAGATAGTCTTTCAAAGATCCAAAGAATCTCAGATGGAGATTGACAGTAAGACAATACCTTTTCCCTCTTCAGCAGTTCAGAGGGAGACAGACAATATTTTAGTTGATCCAGTTGCTCCAATTGATATGTTCAGAGATATTGCAGTAGGGCATAAAAGGCCTACCTAGACTCACTCTGCAAGAGGCAGAGAAACATACAAGCCTCTCAAGGCACATCCCGAGAAAGCAAAAGAGATTTTCGAGCTATCCTTTAGTCATGAGCCACTTCATTGATGATGAGCTTCTTGGTCTTAGAGAAGCAATAGGAGAACAGGTATGGCAAGATGCCATAACAAAAGAGTACCAGTATATCTTAAAAAATGATGTATAAGACATTATTCAAGGACCAGAAGGGAATTTAGTGGTAACTTCCAAGTGGATCTATAAGATCAAGCATACAGTTGATGGAAGTGTTGAGAAATACAAAACGAAATCTATAGCAAGAGGTTTATCACAAACAGAGGGAGTTGTCTATGATGAGACACTTGATCCAGTGAACCTGATACACTTCCATCCTTACTACCATCCATAAGTTGGAAACTATATCAGATAGATAGATTCTTAATGAGTTTGGATTTCAGCAAGAGTGTTGTTGATCCAAACCTATACCATTACAGTGTTGGTGATGAGAGCCTGATCCTGATGACTTATTCAGAAAGTCTTGTCATTGGATACAAGTAATCCTTTACTTCTGAATTCGAGATGAAGAATCTGAGTATGATGCACTACTTCTTGGGACAAGAAGTATGACAGAGGACCGATGAGATTTTCCTGAGTCAAAGAAAATATACAGTTAAAATATTAAAGAAGTTCAGTATGACATAATGAAAAATCCACCGTGATGGATTTAAAGAAGAAGATTGATGATAATTTAGATGAGACTGATCCACAGTTGATTGGATCACCGATATATCTGGTTAACACCAGACTTGATTCATGCCATGCAGTGAATGTGCTTAGTCATTCCATGAGTCAACTGAGACAGACTCACTAGACAACAACAAAACATGTATTGAGATATATACAAGATATGGCTTGAGATATTCCTCCAGTGTGAACTTGAGTGTGTAGGATATGTCGATTCAGATTGAGTAGAAAGTATAGTGAACCAGAAAAGCACATCTGGCTGATGTTCTATCGTGAAGTTTTCCATGGTTTCCTAATGCAGCAGAAACAAAACTCTGTAGCCTTGAGTACCACAGAGGTAGAGTATATAGCATCGAGTGTGCAAAGCAATATGGCTTCACAAGCTTCTGACAGATTTACTTGACCATGAGATGGATCCTATGATGATAACCAAGAGTCGTGAGTAAAGCTCCTTGAGAACCCAGTGTTTCCTGATAGATCAAAATATGATGAGATGAAATATCCTTATATCAGAGATATGATGCAGAGGAAAATCGTACACATGCAGTACCTTCCTACACATGAGCAGATTGCAGATATCTTCACCAAATTAACTTCGTGAAGAATGGATCCCTAGTTGAGAGGGAGTGTCGATAACTCCAACCAAGAAAAAATTCAAAATACATCTGTGTGAGACTTGGCATGATAAAGAATGTCTCCCTAGCTGAGAGGGAGTGTTGATGAATGCAGTTATGTGAGACATTCTCCATCTCACAAACTTGTGAGATGTGGATCATTGCAACTATGTGAGTCTTTCTCTCAGCTTACAACCCTGAGAGAAATCCCCTAAGAAGGGTATGTGGTTCCTGCCTGAGAAAGAGCTAGGAATGTAGAGATGACCTCCTCCATTCAGAGAGTCGAGAAGAACTCCATATGATTATCCAGCGGGAAATGATTATCCAGCAGGAAAGGTGTTAAGCCCTAAATATTGGCTCATTACTCCTTAATTGGGGCATATTACATTAGTAACGTTATTTTATTTATGTCGGCTTTAGTCCATTAGTTGTAATTATACCTCCTAGTCTCTTATATATACAAAGGATACATTTTCATTTGGAATCATCTGGTATTTGGACATTTATGTGGGCATAAAGAGGTTGCCCCCTCGAAGAGGCTTATTATCTGAATTTCTCTCTTTTTCAAGGCATTGAGTACTTATTCTGAGGTTTTTCTACGCTATATTGATATTTGGTTCCTACCATATGGTATCAGAGCTCAAGGTCTTGGGGTTTCACTGTTACATCTAAGACACCTTGACATTTTCGTTATAACTTTTTTCTACAACGATTCAGAAGGAAAGGCTTCGAGGATATTTAGAAGATGGATCAAGGTGCGTTGGGTTAAAATTTCAGCTCCTGAGGCCTTATACTTTAGGAGATACAGCCTTTGTAAGATAGGGTTCTAGAATCATCCTAAATTGAGGCATTGCAGAATTTTCGCTATAAAAGATTTTTTGTAACGTTTCAGGCCCTGAACTTCGGAGGTTATTCACATAAATTAGTAAGGTCTCTGTGGTAACAATTTCAGCTTCTAGTTCATCTTACATTTGTAAATACACCCTGTGGAAGATAGGGTATCTGACTATTCCTATTGACTAGTCTCAAGCAGATGTTCTGAGTAAAACAATCATAACTTCTTCCTAGAGTATCCAAATTGAGTGAGATTAGTTGCATTGGATAGTGGATAACCCGCAGTAGTTATGGTACTAGTTTCAGAATTTCATATCAATTATTTTGTGCGGGGCACGCTATACAAGTGAGATCTCCTAGAAAGGCCAAAAATCAGCAAGTTGTGGGGAAGTTACCATAAATTCCACTTGGCACATCCAATTTTGATTAGACCTATGGAATTGCAGAGAAGAAATATCAGAGACATAAAAAAGAAAATTTCATACTCAGAAGGGTCAAAATTTTGGAGATAAAATAAAAGGAAGTTTGTCTAGAAGAACCACCTCAAAATCAAGGTTTAAAGTGATACTTAGCCAACATGCCACCAAAAAAGGGAACTTCTACACCAAATAAGCCTCCACACAATCCTACTTGGACTCTTGATGAAGGTGAAGAAATGAGTAGAGACATAAATTATTTACAAAAGAAAACAGTAACAAAAGATGAACTACAAGAGATGATTAATTCAACGGAAGCTAAGTTGGAAGCAATAAATACTAAGATGGGTGGTTTAAAAGGGGAGATCATGGAAGGATTGAAAAATTTCTTAATAGAGAGGACCCCTGAAAGTGAAAATGTATCCCATGAAATTCATGATGAGGACACAAGGAAGGTGAATCAAGAATGGAGAAACTTCAACTTTGGGTTGAAGACCAACCACGTTCCTAAGATCGATATGAGGAAGTTTGATGGCAAGGACCCAATCACATGGATACTTCAGATGGAGCAATTCTTTGATCTACATAATGTGTCACATACACAAAAGGTACGAACTTTTTCTTTATATTTACAACCCAATCAATTTGTATGGTATCGATGGCTTTGTTCTCGCAAATCACTCGTCACTTGGACAATTTTCACGGAAGAAATGATAGCACACTATGAGGATACAAGGAGCAATACCTTCTTTAGCCAATTGATAAATCTCAAGCAAAAGGGTTAAGTTACAGAGCACATTGAGAACTTCCAAAGATTGAATATAAAAGTAACAAATATTCCAGATGAGCACTTTATTGATGTATTCATAGGAACTTTAAAGGATAACATTCAACATGAGGTTCGCCTTTGGGAACCCAAATCATTGGAGAATGCATTTAGGGTGGCAAGAAATGTTGAAAGTAAAAATATGGCTATGGCTACTAGAAGGACCAATCCTAACATCTATAGAGAGAATAATGCTCCTTCCTCTAAAACACCTCAACCTACAAGGTTGACACCTCAACAATTGGAGGAAAGAAAAGCAAAAGGTTTATGCTTTAATTGTGACATCAAGTATAGTAAGGGACATAAATGTGGTGAGAAGAAATTATTCTACATAGATTGTGAAGAGGAAGAAGAACAAGAACCATCTCAAGATAAAAACGTAGAAGCAATTTCGTTTGAAGAGTTGACTCCCACGATATCGTGTAATGCATTGGCTGAAATTTGCACTCCTTAAACCCTCAAGATCGAAGGATATATCAAAAAGAAAAAGGTAATAGTCCTAATTGATTATGGAAGTACTCATAATTTCATTCACTATAAATTAGCCAAAGCTCTCAATTGTTTTGTATATCCAGAGCCAGAGTTTCAAGTAATGATTGCAGATGGAGGAACTATCAATTGCTCAGGAAAATGCAATAAGATCAATCTTACTATGGGGGAATATGTAATGAATAGTCCAATGATTGTTATACCCATGGGTGGTGTTGATGTTGTACTAGGAATCCAATGGTTACAATCATTAGGAACAATGACTTTTAATTTTCAAGATATTTTCATGAAATTTTCATTGAAAGGAAAAGAAATTGAGTTAAGAGGTATCACAGGGAAACCCGGTAAGGTGATAAGCTCTAATGGCATGACAAAATTATTGAAAAAGGGGCATCAAAGTGTTATTGCACAACTATGCTCGCTAGATGTTCAAACATCTAAGCCATCTATTCCTCTAGACCTCCAAGGGATCATTGATAAGCATTCCAAAGTATTTGAAGATATTCCCAAAGGTCTTCCACCCACTCGAAATCATGATCATGATATTCACCTAATTCTTGGGATTGTTCCTCCTAACATCAGGCCATGCAGATACCCCTATGCCCAGAAGAGTGAAAATGAGCGCATGGTTGAAGAAATGTTAGAGATTGGCATTATTAGACCTAGCCAAAGTTCTTACTCTGCACCGGTGGTAATGGTATTCAACAAAGATGGTTTGTGGCATATGTGTCCAAATTATAAAGAGCTCAACAAGATCACTATTAAAGATAAGTCTCTCATTCATGTCATTGATGAATTGTTAGATGAACTACATGGAGCAATCTATTTCACAAAGTTGGATCTCCATTCAGGGTATCATCAGATTAGAATGAAGGAAGAAGATATCCCAAAAATAACACTCTGAACTCATGAAGGCCATTATGAATTGTTGGTCATGCCTTTTGGCCTTACAAATGCACCTTCCACATTCCAAGGGTTGATGAATTCCATTTTCAAGCCCTTCCTTCAAAAAATTGTGTTAGTATTTTTTGATGATATACTAATCTATAGCAAGTCTTGGGAGGATCATGTGAGACATGTTGACAAGGTGCTACAACTACTAAAGGAGCAACAACTATATGCCAAACCATCCAAATGTTTCTTTAGAGTGAAGGAGGTAGAGTATTTGGGTCATCTTGTATCTCATGAATGTGTCAAGGTAGACCCTAACAAGATTAAGGCCATGATGGACTGGCCGATTCCCAAAACATTGAAGAATCTTAGAGGATTTTTGGGTTTGACA
>JASDQU010816199.1:69712-91119 GCA_032191745.1 Picea mariana
TCCTCTACTTAGTTGGTTACCCATGTGTGTTGTTGATGCTTATGCGCTGCCTTCTGACTTTCAGTGGGTAATGACCATTGTTTGGTGATATAATGTCAATGACATGGAGAGTTGTTTTTGATGACCAAAAACCCAACAATTTTATTTTGGAGTTTTGACAAAACCAAAATCGTTTTGGAGTTTTGAAAAAACCAAAATCGTTTAGAAAATTATTAGAATATAAAATCATTAATAATCAATTATAATGATTTTATATTGAAAAAAAAACATTTCTTTTTTGAGTAGCATTTAAACAAGAACTTCTTTAACATTTTATAAACATAATTGAAGAAAGAACAACCTACTTTCTAACCTATTTATAGATCAAGATATATTGAGATTATTACGAGAATGGGGCAATGTGAGACTTAAGAAAAATGACACAAGGTTTTTGGGCTAGCTAAGTAGGTGTCAAAACGATGAGGGGTTAAAAATTTTGACAGGAACACATTTATGGTTGTGTCGCAAGAATGTCTTTTTTCTAGTAGTGGGCCAATCTTTGGCACAAGCGCTGTCAAAATGGGCACAAGAGTAATTTTTTATTAATTTTGTAGATCTAGGTACTAACATTGGCTCCATATGGGGATAACACTTCCCTGTCGGGTGCTAAGAACAACAAACCATTGTGCCTTCTTCCATCAACCTGTAGCCCTGCTCATTATGCTCATCTGAAAACAAATACCCTGCAAGATGAAAATAAACCGTAACTGAAACGGTTTGAAACCAATGTCTCTATTGGGATATGGATTCATTTATTCATGTTGATCTACTTTCCAAATCAAACTGAAAACCCATTGCTCAAAATAAACTACAAACGTATGCTCGAGTGTCGAGGTTATTTATATATACTCCTACATTAATCGATAAATCTTCTTTGCTTAAGTATAGRCAGATTTCCATAATAAYCATTCAAGCAATTGGATAATTAACTGAACTYTTTGTATGTGCTTCGACAAAATGAAAGCTTGAAAAARAATCAATACTTCACCATCAATTTGATTTTCAAATTCAGAGTGAAAAAATGGATGAAACAAAAAATGGTTGAAATCCTYCATATAGATGGCCACCGGATCATAAAAAGCAAAGGAAGTGRAATTTTGACCATAGAAATTTACCTCAAGATTGACAATAAATTCATGGTATTTCTGCTCCAAATGAACAACCTGCTACGGTGAAGAATTTTCTCCATTAATAATGTTGATATCTTCATTCTTGAAGCCTGAAAATGAAATATAAAAACGCTGCAAACGTTTTCCACTGTCTTCAAATGGAGTTTCCGCCGGATTAAGCACATCCTTTGATTTCATGATTGCATCTTTTCCTCCGAGGAGTGAAGGTTATTCCCTTTTTGCAATTGTGTCTTCATGAAAATCTGGAACACCAATTTCATTATAACAACTACTAAAAGAAACATTCGAGACAATGTCAGATGCATCTTCCGCCTTGATATTTTGGAGAATTTCTTGATGTTGTTGCTCATAAGAATCTTCGAAAGTAATATCTTGGAAAGTAATATCTTGGTAAAGAGAATCCTGGAAATTTTTCTTGGCAGACAAACTTTCATATGATTTCATACAAAACCGAAGATATTTGTGATGAAGCTCCAAACAAAAAAAATGATATTTTTTGCAAAATTCCAAATAAAAAAATGACGTTGAAGAAAACATTTCATTGTATTCATCTTCAGATAATGTACCAATCCATTCTTTCAAATCTTCAAAATATCTAGAGTCTCTCAATGTACCTATCCATTTTACATGTTCTTCAAGGAAAACATGATTTACCATTAACTATGCCATCTTTAGTGATAAAACAACTGGATCAACAACTGAATCCTTTATCCTGAAAACAATGGAATCGACAGTAGTGTCGCTGGGAGATTCTTCAACATGGAGCCACCAGGTGAATAATGCAGTCAATTTGTCACCAACTCTTGTTCACCATCAAAAAATAGTCTTAGTATTTTTCGTATAGCTCAATGAAGATAATATTCATTACTCCGTCCCTGACAATGACGCCAAAAGATGTTAGTGCTAGAATTTGTCCCTAGACTGCTATAGAGCCACGCCTAACACTTCTTAGTTATTGCAATGGTTGGTTTGATAGGAAGGTTGGTAACTTAGTAAGAATGAATGAGAAAGGGAGAGGGCATCAAGTTGATCGCATATCAATAATATACCATTGGGCATGGATTCAAGTAAACACCCTATTGATCGAAGGCAATTGAATCACATATCAGATAAAAACATTATATGATGATGGATAGAAGAATGGAAAATGTAACAAAAAGTAGAACACTCACCAAACAAAGATTCTCTTTGCAAAATGGATTGAAAGGATACTTGAACAAAGCACACAAATAATAGGAAATCCCAACATATTCTCTATTGCTCAGGAATCTATATTCATGGGCAACCATTGATTCTCAATGTCTACAACTCATTCGAGCAAGATGAAAATGCATAATGGAAAGCAAAATAATGATAAAACAATTCTCAGGAATATTCAATGACAGAAATGATTACATAGCAAAATATCCTCGGGCTTCAATCACCCCCTCGGGTTTTTTCTTCCCGAAGCTCTCTCTTGGGCCTCTCCTCCATTTTTTTAGTATACAATATATAGATCTCTATAGTAAATCTCACATCCAAAACTAGTGGATCGAGATCCCCTAATCATAGCATTTAGTTACATTGAAGAAGAGATCAAGGATCCTCGTTTCCTCAAACATAGGCTTATTGTTGAAGATCCAAAATTTATGGAGATATTTGACCAACAAGATGATGTGTTTCCTTAAACATAGGCTTATTGTTGAAGATCCAAAATTTATGGAGATATTTGACCAAATCTGATTCGACAGTTCAACCTCGATCCAAATGAGCTAACTCGAGCTGACACATGTTGAAGAGGATAACTCTGACTTGGAGAAGTTTCGGGATTCATCATATAGATTGCTACCTTTGAAATCTACATACTCTTTTTTTATTTGAATAATACAGTAATTTAGGTAGAGTTTTTGTTCTAGAAATACGAAAAATGCTACTGAAACGACTGTCCATGAAATTTTTAAATGGATATTCCCAGCTGCAAAACCTGAGCAAAATCCTGAATCAAAATGTTATTTTCTGCTCTGATGCATTTGGAGCCTGCTTGCATAGAAAACAAAATTTTGTAGCAACATTGATTTGATTCTTGGAGGAAAAAGAGGATAGCCTGATTAAGATATATGTGAATTGTCTCCAAAATTGTTTCTTCCATGGAGATTGAAACTCAATGCTATACAAAAGACAATATGCCTTCATTGGAATACGTACTGATGCACATGCAATCACCTCTAAGGAATTTGAATGAGTGCCTATTTGGAAACAAAATATCCACTACTGACAGGTGCTCTTCCTTAAAATTTCCTGCTACCTGTGACCATAAGTTGTCTCTTCTTTCTAAGCATTTGCAGGGTGCTCTACTGTCTACTAATTATAATTCACATATCCAGGGTAGTCACCATAGGCATACATTAAAGGATCCTGGAGAGGGAGAGAATAACCATATCTTTCATATCTTTTACCATTCATCAATGCCAACTCCATTCGAGCGTAGAATACCAGTCGTTAAACTAACATCATTGAACACAAATGTTCGCTGCCTGTCAGTGTATTTGACACTCGCGATTTCGACATTCCAATTGGGTGTTTTCCTTTATATTTGTATGGGCGCATGTCTACTAGCTTGATTGTTAGGGATTCGAGACTTGACACAGATTTGAATGCACCCCTGCTGGCAGATGTCGAGGATGCTTATCTGGCACTTAGCACTTGGACTCTTGGTCGATCAACACCTGGCAATATTGGTGGTTGGGCTGAACAACAACAACATGGGACAAAAAACAGCACATCTGGCAACTTCCTTCAAAGGGTAGACATCTGTTGACTCAAAAAAACTGTAACACCTTCAAGATAGCACTAAAGAGGTTGTTTAACAAGGAGAAAATTCCATCCCAGGGCTTTCATAGCCATGAGTTAACAAATTTAATTCAAAGCGCACTTACAGAATGCAAAAGAGCAAAAAGCAGGAAATCTGAAACAAACTGCTTTCCGGTTAATGTTTGGTTTGATGAGGAATGCAAAACAACAAGGAAAACTTTGAAAGAGTCAAGCCATAAAGAAATAAGCATAAAAGATTACAAGCAAATTGTAAGAAAGAAGAAAGATGATTTTATGATCTCAAGGAGGGAGGAACTAATCTTCTTGGGGAAAAATAACCCCAAGTTATTTTGGAAGGAGCTTCAAACGAGAAAGAAACAAACTGAAAATAATATCACAACCTATCAATGGTTCAAGTATGCAAAGCATTTTTATGAGAAAGATCCTAAGGTGGACCCAACCCCCAGCCCCCCCCCTTGGTCAACACTACTACTAAGCTCTTCACCGTGCAAGAAATTGAGGTGGGTATCAAAAAGTTGGGTGTTGGAAAAACAAAAGATTTAGTTGAACTTTAGGCAGAATATATAAAGTGGGGTTCAAAGACTCTTGCACCTCACATTATGAAAATTTTCAACAACATCATTCAGTAGGGATTTCCTACAGATTGGACAACGAGCCTAGCAATACCACTTTTCAAGAGTGGGGATGTCAACAATCCCTCCAACTATAGGACCATAATGATAAACCCCTTGTTTGCGAAGCTATTTGGAAGTATGCTAGAAAATAGAATCAACAAGTGGGCGAAAGAAGGGGATAAGCGTGCTAAAGGGCAAGCAGGTTTCAGACCTAAACACTCAACAATTGATCACGGTATAACTCTAAGGCACATCAATGAAAAAGTGTGGGAGAAAAAAGAGGAAGCCTTTTGTTTCTTTGTCGATTTCAAAAAAGCTTTTGACATGGTCCCTAGAGATAAACTTTGGCATATAATGGAAGAACTTGGGGTTCCTATACATCTTAGAGCAGTCGTCCATAGGCTATATGAGGAGGTTAAAGTCAAAAACATAACGTCAGCTGGTATCTCCGAAAGTTTTAGGAGTGATATTGGGGTCAAGCAAGGGTGCCCATTGTCCCCTACCCTCTTTGGCTTATATATTGACAAACTTGAAGAGTGGTTAAACTCACAGGAGGGTGATGGTGCTCTTTTGGGTGATTTTGTGATAAGGCTTCTTTTTTATGCAAATGACCTTATTCTGATTGCTAAATCCGCTCTTGGGTTGCAAGAACACTTAATTTCCCTTGAGAGCTTTTGTAGTATAGTGGGAATGCAAGTCAATACTAGCAAGACGAAAGTGGTAATTTTTTCTAGAAAAAGAAAACATAAGCAACATAAGTTCTACTTTGAAGGTAACACCCTTGAAGAAGTGGCATATTACAAATACCTCGAAATTGACTTCAACAAAAATCTAAGTTGGGAAGGCTGCAGAAAGAAAAGAACTTTGGGAGGTTGGAAAGCGTTCTATGCTTTTCAAAATAGATGCAGAGAAGAAGAGCTATGGGATTGGAAGACTATGCAAACTCTCTTTGGGATTTTAGTGATCCCGGTGGTTCTATATGGTTGTGAAGTGTGGTCCAGCAACACATCTGACTTACATGGAAACAAATTGAGAAGATTAAAAAACGCTTGATCACAAACAATTTTAAAATTAAAAGTCCAGTCCCTTATGATATCATGCTGAGTGAAATGGGGGCTGCTCTTATTGAAGCACTTGTTATGCTGCGTCTCATAAGATATCTAAAAAAAATTGAGCAAATGGAAGACAGTCGATGGCCTAAGGTCATCTTCAATGACATATTGTGCAAAAGGAAGAAGATGTGGATGAGACACAATATTAAATGGCTTAGTAAATGGGATATCCACTTGAACAAGTGCCCTATGAACAATAAAGAGATAAAGGCTTTTGTTATTGATAGGTTCCACAAGCGAACTTGGGATAAAGGGCTTGGGAGAAAGAAAGAGTACTAGATTGAAGAGTTTAACCCCACATACAATCATCATCAAAAAGCGTACATCGGGGCCAATATATCTTGGAGATCCAAATTGCTTATTGCCCAATTAAGAACCAATTCCCATCAACTCCGTTGTGAAACTGGGCACTGGAAAAGACCAAAAGAAGCTTGGGAAGAAAGGGTGTGTGTGTCATGCACCTCCGGAAAAGTGGAAACCGAAAAGCATTTCATTTTAGAGTGTGAAGCTTTCAAAGACAACAGGGACAACTATATAAATATCTTGACAACTAGCTCTTGGAATGACTTATTCATCGAGGGGACAGTGGAGAAATTAGGGGAGCTCATCATCAAGTTGAACAAGGAAAGGGATGAATTGTTGAAATCAGTGTGTGAGGCGGTCTGTCCCATAGGCTATTGTTAGCCTCGTGGATGTTAAAATTACTTCTTCTTCTTCTTCTTTTTTTGTTTAATGCTATGTGAATTATCCCATATGTGCAAGGGATTTAGGACCGCCGGAATTTATATACATAAGTGTTCACATTGACCATCGACATGTAGTGCATTGCCCCTTGTGGGCTCCTCCACTTACTTGGTTACCCATGTGTCTTGGTGTGTTGTTGATGCTTGTGCGCTTCCTTGTGACTTTTAGATTGGTGCTTGATATTTGGTGGTTTGATGACCAAAACCCAACAATTTTATTTTGGAGTTTTGACAAAACCAAAATCTTTTATAAAAATTCTTAGAATATAAAACTATTAATAATCAATTATAATGATTTTATATTAAAAAAGAAAAAAAAAATTTCCCTTTTTGAGTAGCATGTGGCCAAGAAATTCTTTAACATTTTACAAACTGTTTGTAGTTTTGACAAAACCAAAATCTTTTACAAAAATTCTTAGAATATAAAACCATTAATAATCAATTATAATGATTTTATATTAAAAAAAATAAATAAACTTTTCCCTTTTCGAGTAGCATTTGGCCAAGAAATTCTTTAACATTTTACAAATTGAATTGAAGAAAGAACAACATAGTCTTTGACCTATTGACAGATCAGGTTATATTGAGACTTTTACGAGAATTGGGCAATGGGAGACTTAAGCAAAATGACACAAGGATTTTTGGCTAGCTAAGTAGGTGTCAAAATGATGAGGGGTTAAAAATTCTGGCAGGATCACATTTATGGTTGTGCTACAAGAATGTCTTTTTTATAGTAGCGCGTCAATCTTTGGCACAAGCGCTGTCAAAATGGGCACAAGAGTAATTTTTTTTTAATGTTGTAGATCTAGGTACTAGCAGTGCCAATGCACAATCAAGGAAGTAATGATCTAGTGGAAAGATATGCAATCAGAAGATGCCACATGGGAATTGATAGTGATTCTACAACAATTTCCTCACCTTTAGCCTTGGGGACAATGCTATTTTCGAAGGGGGAGGGCATGTTAGGGTTCTTCCCTAACCCCCTTACTTAGGATAATTTATTAATGTATGGAGCCACCTTCCTTGAAGAAGGCCCACTAAATAGTTAGTTAATAGTCACTCATTGTGAAAAGGGTCATCTTTAATAATAATTCCCAAATTAGTTAAGTAGTTCTTCATTATAAGTGGGCCTGGAGGTAGTTAACATTCTCTATGGATAACTATATATTGAGTAGAAGGTTATGTAGTTTTTTGTCAAAAATTGTTATTGTATTTGGAGCTTTGCTCTAGGAGGTTTCCCCCTTGAAGAGGCAAGTGAACATAGCTCTCTATTTTTTATTATCAAGAGATATTTCTCAGGGTTTATCTATTTTATCTTGTGTTATTTGGTTTTGCACTATATTTTATGTGATTGCTATAATTTTTTTGGCTAAACTACATTATAGTTCTACTCTAGTTTTTGCTCCTCCAGACACTCAAAAACCCTTTTGATTTCAAATATATGCTTCAAATTACGCTTTTGGTGCAATTCCTACTCGAGAGAGACTCACTATTATTTTTTATGAGAGTTTTTCAAAAGCAATGTTAAAATATTATGTGTATCTCAAATAAATTATTTGACTTAGGTGTCATTACCTCTTGGTAAGGAAACATTTGTGTACATTGATGATCTCCCTTTGTAATTTTAGCATTCAAAATAAAAAATTTCAGGATGAATGACATATACAATGGGTTTCTTATATTTAACAATTTCACCTTATCCTCAAGAATGTGAAAAGACAAAACAAGAAGGTAGAAAATTGGCTAAATCGACTTATTAGGATTCTTCAAGTCAATCTTGTTACAAGTTCTCATCTTGTTTATCAAGAGTGGAAAAATATCTATGTAGATGATAAAGACTTTGGTCCAATTTATTAACTCTTCTTCATCTATTCAACTCCAATATCATGCCTTATTATGAATTACCATCTTAAAAATATGATTTTTTTTAAATTTCATATGTTATGTATTCCATGTGAAGGACCAAGAGAGTTTCTTTTGAAGAAAGCACATTCCACACTTTACACGGGCCATACCATTTTGGAAAGCATAAAACACTTTATCATCATCAAGGTTCTTTCATTGTCCTTATATAACACATACATCATACACTTTATTAAAAAGTATGCTTTATGTAGTACATATCAACATGCTAACAAGAGACTTGGTCTATGTAATCCTTTACCCATTCCCTTCATAGTGTGAGAAAGTATTTCTATGGATTTGTCTTTAGTTTTCCCATAATGTCACAAAAACACATGATTTTTGTGGTTGTTGATAAATTCAACAAAATGGATAAGTCCATATCATGTGCTAAGATAAATAATCCTAAGAAAGTTTCACATCTTTTCTTTTTCATATAAGTCTTATTTTGGCCCTACCAACATTGTATTTGGTCAAGACTTAGGTTCATTGGAATTTTTTTGAAAATCTCTTTCAAATATTTTAATAAATACACTTTATTTATTTTTTGCATTTCATCCTCAAATAGATTTTTGAATTGAAGTGATAAAAAAAACTTGATCAACGCTTTTGTTATATTCAACACACAATCCTCCACTAAATGGTATCTTTTGTTATCACATTTTGAACATGCATATAACATAGTGGTTCATATATCCACTAGTCAATCTCCATTTGAGGTATGGATGGGTTTCCAACATGTGGGTCTTTATGAGATTACCATATCATTATCTCATCCAACTAAAAAGCACTTGTAATAAGAACAACTTGAAGTTGAATAATTCATTTCTCATACCAAACAACTTCATCAACAAGCTTTTAATATTTGGCATTGAACTTCGACGAAGTAGAAAGCACAAATGGATATTAATATTTCCTTATCATTTTCAGGTTGGAGATAAAGTTTGGTTGTACTTAGACAATAGAAGGTTCAAGCAACACACTCATAAAAACTACAACCTTTGTGCTATGGTCCATACACAATTATTCGACAAATTTGTGTTATGCTTTCATATCAGATCTTCCATCTCATATAGGAATTCATTATTTGATTAATACATATTTTCTTAAGTTATATGAAGGCTCCATCTTAGAGACAAACATTCAATATAAAATATATATCCTCCCACAATTTTTTTTTTTTTAGGTAAATACTATTTTCGATGTACAAATTTTCCATACTAAGAGTTAATCTTTGCCTTCTTATTTGGTCACAAAGAAAGGACAACTTTCATATCAAACTCAATGGATTTCAAAATAAATTCTAGAACAAATTTCTAGATTTATGAAAAGCATAAGAGTCCAATGCTTTGTCCCTTGGGGGAATGACGAGTCTTCTTAAATCCATGACAAAGATATTTTTCATGTTAGATAGGTTAGGACCATGATTAAGACATTATTATGTTTTTATTAAGTTATAAAATTATATAACACAAGATATTGTGTAATCAAAATTTGTGTGCTTTATTAAACACTAAATTAGGAAAGCTATGCAAATTAAATATGAATATTAAGTAAAAACATATAATGAAAAAGGTCTATAAAAGACATTCTTTATATAGTTTATCATCAAATTGAACTTATGTTTTCTACATATTTGTCCTTTTATGGTTCCTTGTATTTTATTAGGAGGTACTTATCCACCCACTACTTGTTTATCGAGGGTTTTGTTTTCTTACCATTTTATCTCATTTTTTTTTCTTTTCCTTGCCTACTCACTTGTGGTATTTTCCCACATTTTGCTTGTTTTCTATTAGTTGGTTTAGGTAATTGCCCCAAATACCACGTCAGGTTGACACATTCTTAACCTCAATTCGTGTTTTCTTATCTTTGCATCTCCTTTTTTTTTCTCCTTTCCATGCCTACTCTTTTGTGGTATTTTCCACTTTTTGCTTGTTTTCTATTAGTAGGTTTAGGTAACTGCTCCAAACCCCACATTATGTCAACATGTTCTTGACCTTGACTCATACTTTTCCAACTACTTATCAGATATATCAACATTAATTTGACCTTATCCATTTTGTTCAAGAGGAATATCACCTCCTTTCTTTGCCCTCCAAAGAAAATGACAAATATATAGGTAGCACAATATGTTGGTAAACTACCTTTGGCAAGGAGTTATTATTTACTTTATTTCTTGGAGCCACAATAGTTATTTATACTTTGCAAAAAATGACATGGAGTTAATATTTAATTTATTGCTTAGAATCGAATTAGAGAATAGTGGGAAGCTATCCACAAGATTTAAACCTCACTTGTTGCAAATATTTTCCAAATATGAAAAGAGTTCCATCATTAGATTGTCTTCAATCACCAACAATATGATTTGATTTCATTAAGTATTCTATTTTTTTTCACTAGACTAGATAAGAGATCAAATAAAATAAGAGGTTTGTTTCTTGATCCAATGCTTGAAAGAGTTTAATAACATCCCAAAATACTTGCTTTCATTCTACTATATTTGGATACTAGGATTATTTCTTCTTTACCCTCTTAATTGTTGGCCAACCATTAGATTAAACCTAACTCCAATAATCATCTCATGGCATCAAGTATTGACATTTAAATCAAGGTGAACTTTTCAAATATTCATATTCTTTCTTTGGCACACTAATATTGTATTGACCCCCTTTCCCTAATTTTTTTGCATAGGGTGGGGCATTTTTTTGTCGAAGTGTCTACGAATCCACACATATTGCAATAAATGAGTTCTACCTTCAAGAGGGAAATCACATCAAATATGATATCTTTTAAATTAAATAAAGCAATGCTTGACATTCACCTTTTCCTTGCGTTGTAATGCTTGACCTCCCCTTTAATGGATCAATTTATGGAGTGAGACAACACAATATATAGTTCAATGGATTATCAAGTTTGATCAAGCCTTATGGGCACAATATGAAGTTGAATATGCATTTTTCTCATAAATGGTACACCATATAGTGGCTCCAGTATCATGGCCACTATAGACTTCACAAATCTCATGGTAGAGGACACGCTTAGATTAAGCTTCCTCAAACCTAAAAGTTTAATTTGGATTGAAGTCATATATTGAGGAAATCACATTTTCCCTTGAAATGACCTTGTTGAGTGCATGCTATACACCATAACTTTTCTCATATTTTTATTTGGCAACTCTCTTAATTGATGTTGCATTCTTTATATTTGTAATTAGAGTAAATTTTAACACTTGATTAAATCCACTCATCATTTATTTCAAATTGTTGAGTCCTTTGAAGGGCCTCTTCATAATTTTGAGAATCTTAGAGTTTGAGTGTAACTCTCAATATCCGATTCAAACACAAATAATTTTTATAGTATTTTGTTGATTCTAGTAGCTATTTGACTCAAATGATCCTCAAACCTTATATCATAACCTCTAAGAACTTCCATATGATTGTTTCCTTACCTTCTTTAATTTATAGGTAACCAAATGTTGACTTATTATATAAAGAAAAGTAGGAAAAATGTTGACTTACTATATAAAGAAAAGTAGGAAAAATGTTGACTTATTATATAAAGAAAAGTAGGAAAAAGTGCATTTGAGTATTATCTTTACTTAATGCATGTTACCGTTGACTCAAGTTTATAAACCAATCCAAAGCTTCACCTCAATGCAAAGAGCTTTACTCCAATGCAAAGATTTAAATCTTACTAGTTGTTAACATTTTCACATCAATTGCTCAAGTTCTCCAAATAGTTTCATATGCAAACACATCATTTTCCCCTATTTCAAATTTATGAACCAGCCCAAAGCTTGACTATAGTCTAAACCTACAAATTTGCTGGTTGTTAACTTTTTACATCAATCTCTTAAGTTCTCCTAATGGTCTTACACAAACAAAAAGTTTTTAAGGTCCACGTGTCCATCATACAAAGGTGGAATGATGAGTGATTAAGGAGGATTAGATATCAAACCTTGACCTATATGGAATTATTAATCTAAAATATCATCTTTGTTAACATTAGTTTTCTGAAATTTCATTCTTTGATTTATTTAACTTTAACGAGATTAATGCGACCTTTTGAGTGGAATACACACTAGCATTCTTTATCAACAATTTATTTCCATTAGGAGAGAAATTTAGAGATGAACTATCTTCACTAAACTATCTTTCTCAACATCTTTCACCACCAAATTTCAATCCTTAATAGGAGTGGTGATTCTCATCTTTAATTGTATTCTATTTCTTCTTAACTCAACCAGGGGAGTGGCACTATGAACTAACAATGTGGTGCATTACTATAACATCCATTGCATCTTCTACTAAGTCTTCTAGCAAGTCTATCTAGTGAACATATATTATATTTGTACTTTATCTTTATCTTTTTTGGGTAACTTAAACTAAATTGATCACTCATCCACTTTATTGTATTTTATTTGGAGACATGACCAAACTTGATTATGCTCATAGTTTGTAATATATATATATATTATTTTTTTTTTTCTTTCTTTTCCTTGGAAAAAGTTACAACTTATTTAAAATAAAAAAAGTGCATTCTGCATAAGCTTGAAACCAACATTCATGCAACTATTTGAAAAGACCATCGCCTTTCCTATCTACGTTCATATCAATCAGAGACATGCAAAGACTCTTCATTGATTCTACAAAAGCTTCCCCATATATAAACTACCACTACTAAAAACATATTTCTATACAACCCACTAAGTACATTTTACCTATTATCAAAAAATACAAAACAATGCATGCAATAAGGCTTTCTAACACATTTTCTAAAATATATTTAATTGGACAAAATGTAAAAAAAAACAAACTTTGAATAGCCTTTTTCTTTGAATTTAGAAAGACACATCCCTTAATGATTTCCATTGAGCTTTTAGGCTCACTAACTCCATCCTAAACCTCCATAAGAACCCTCATTTTGACTTCCATCTTCCACTGCAGTGAGCTCTCTATAAACATGGTGATAGTAGATGTTGGAAAACACCATGTCCATTATTTTATCTATTCTAGAATTGGTTGTAATATGAAGTTACCCATCTTGTTGTTGATATTATGGTAGATGCGGGAGGTATTAACCTCCATGTGTAACCTTTGGCTAGAATATAATATTTCGGAAGCAAGAGAAACCCTAAAAAGATGTGTAAAAACCCTAGAAGACAAGTCAACTCAGTAAAATAATTAATATTAATGTATTAGCTTCTAGAAAGACAAGTCGACCCAGATAGGTGACAAGAACCATTATAAATAGGAGGTGCTCTAGCTCATTTATACACACTCACCTCACTCACTCTCTCAAGTACAACACAAGTTTGGAGTTGCAACTGCAAGAATGGAAGGTGGATCGTCTGGGGTGATTCTTGGTCTCTCTCTCTAGCGCTATCTAGCGTCAGATATGCGCCCTACATTCTAGTATCTCTTGGTGGTATTCTTGGTGACATTCTTAGTGGAATTATGATATTCTTGGTGGTATTCTTGGTAAGTGCAACTGCAACTGCTGCAATCGAGTATTGTTCTTGTTTTGTGGCTTTGGGAATTTTTGTCCAGTGTGCTATCTTTGGAGAAAGATGCGTTCTCTTGGTTATCTGTTGGTTCRAGTGATGCTTCCAGAATCATTCTATCTAGCAAAGGTTATGGTGCTCGGGGGTGGCTGTGTGCCTAYGGTTGGGTGAAAATATTGTGATATTGTCTATGGTAAAATGAGCACATCGACTATTTTAACAGGTTATGGGCCCACGCTACATTTGGAACAATCTAACCGCTGGAAGGTAGAGTGAGAGTTCTTTGTCAAGCTCGTTGTAGCACMAGTTGCAACTACAGCTAGGGTTTTTTATTTTGCAGTTGTAACAAACCCTAATCTAATTCTTTGGGCACCTTAAGTAAAGAATTGGACCTAATTTATGGATATTATAGTGCACCCTAGCCTAGCACACCCTATGGTGTCCTCAACCARCAAAAACGTCAAGTTTGAGTTTTTGGTCAAAGTCAAAGTCAAAGGTTGAATTTTGGTCAAAATTGATTTTGTGGTCAAAGTTGAAATTTCAGGKTTTCTAGCTTGTTCTAATCATTGAACCTTTTGATTCAGTTTCTAACCTCTTCTTGTCAAGATGGTGTCTAGTTTCAGATTAGAAGACAAGTTGAACGATGCTGCAAATTTCAAAGGTATGCACTTGTATATGCTTTTCATGTTATATCATCCAACAAAACATGAGTGTGTTTTGCAGGGAATGTACAAGAGACATTTTCCAAGTAGTGATCTTAGATTCAGTACATTTAGAGGAACATGTAGTTGAGGCTCCAGGTTCCAGGTTTGATTGATCAAATTTTTAAGTGTCAATTTGCACATATCAAGTTTGATAGTTTCTATAGTACAATTAAACACTATAGTTGTGACAACAATCTTTGAAAGGTTCTATTACTGTTAGATATACTTGGTTTCATGTAAGTACTATTGATATAGATGTGTATTTCACTTGTTTGATGAACTAACATATCCTCTAGGAGATATTTCTTGTTCCCAGGCATGTCACCTTGGTAATTCTATGATCCTTGTTACCATATATATGTTCTTATGAAAATGTTATTGGAAATACTTTTGCTCGTGTTGTTCTTGTTCCAGGAAGATCATAGGCGATATATATGAGAAGGAACTACAGTGACAGTTGCAAACATGGAGCAAATGACTCCATCAAGTGGTGAGGCAGGTGATCTCACCAAGTACTAATTATAAAGGAAACATGCAAAGAAAAAAAGGAGTTTTGGATATCATTCATTTAGATGTGTGTGGACCAATGTCAACCTCCTCACTAAGCGGAAGATAAAGATATTGAGGTTCGATAATGGAGGAGCATACACCTCCAAGGAGMTTTTTTCCTTTTGTAAAGTAGTCGATATTAGGAGGGAGTTTATTATGTTAAGTTTAGAGATATTATTAAGTTTTTTTTCAATTTACTAGATAACAATAGAATAGGTAGGATCACTGAGAGAAACATAATCACAAGATACACAACATTTATCCTGGGAAACCCKCATGGGGGAGAAAACCCAACAAAACTTCCTTAATATAGATAGCCAATACAATTCCAAGATAATAAACCAAAACAATAGAGAATATCCAACAYTGAGCAAYGCGCCTCTCTCTTCCTTCTTCTCCCAACTGCAACTACCAAACTTGCGCACTTGATGAGTGAATCAGTGAGTGAGATAATTAGATGCTAGCTTCCTTTATTTATACTAGATGGCAGGCACTGGAAAGGTGTCTCTTCACTGGGTAGGGCCGACTTGTCTTCTTAGTGGTTAAAACCACTTTAATTAGGCCCAGGGGTCGACTTCTTAATTTGCATAATACAATTAGGGTTTGACCAATCCGCAAAAGGGGATTTGGTCAATTACAATGCCCGACATGATCAATCCACAAAAGGGGATTGATATAATGAATAATGACTCAATAATAAATAGAATAATCTTTGCAGTTACAATATTTCAACACTCCCCCTTAACAAGAAGGGTATTCTACAACATCATCAGGAGAGAGAGGGCAACAACATAAACAACATCTAGAACATTGACTGGCATATCTATAAATCATCGGAAGTTTTTCGGATCATCATTGTTCACAGCATGGATCTGGAGTAGCATCATCATCCTTATCAGCATGAGGCTAGAGAATCATCATCAACATCTTCAGCGAGAAGTTGAAGTGGCATCATCATTATCATCTTCAATGAGAAGCTGAACTGGAATCATCATTATCATCTTCAGCAAGAACCTAAAGTGGCATCATCATTATCTGCATCAACATGGATTAGTATAACACTAATACATCATCATCATCAATAACAACGTGAGGATGATACAACATCAACAACAACATCATCACAACACGAAGGTTGAAGCATCAACAACATCAACATTAAGATGGAAATCTTCAGCACGAAGCTAGAATCTCATCAACATCATCACTAAGCTGGAAATCTTCAGCACAAAGCTGGCATCTCAACAACATCAACACTACGCTGGAAATATTTAGCATGAAGCTGGCATCTCAACAACATCATAACAAAGCTGGCATCACAACAACATCAGAACGAAGCTGGCATCAAAACAACATCAACACGAAGATGGAAATCTTTAGCACTAGGCTAGCATCACAAAAACATCAGCATGAAGCTAGAAATCTTCAGCATGAAGCTGGAAATCTTCATCATGAAGCTGACATCTCATCAACATCAGCACGAAGATGGAAATATTTAGCACTAGGTTGGCATCACAACATCAACGCGAAGCTGGAAATATTGAGCACTAGGCTGACATCAACACTACTCCCCCTTTCGAGGGAGGTTGTTTCAGACTACACCAAGCTTGTCTCAAAAGTGGTTAAACTTTACATGAGACAAAGGCTTGTCCAACACATCAACAACCTATTCATCTGTGCCAACATAATGGAGCTTTATGGCTCCTCTCTGCACCATATCACGAATGAAGTGATACCGGATCTCTACGTGCTTCGACTCATCATGGAACACATCATATTTATACAAATATGGTTATCACATAGGATCACAGTAGATGTCTACAGATCAAATAGATCTGTCAACGACATTTGAGGCCATATGGATTCACAACTGGCAGAACATGCAGCACTGTATTCCACTTCTGTCGTGCTGGGAGCAATGTTGGATTGCTCCCTACTCTGCCATGAAGTCATGGTTGACCCCAGACTAAAAAAACATCCCGAAGTGCTCTTTCTATCAGAAACACTTCCAGCTCAATATGAATTAGTATATCCATACAATCTGAAGTCATGATCTCTAGTATAGCAGAGACCAAAATCCAACGTACCCTTAAGGTATCTCATCACATGTTTTGCATCATCAAGGTGAACATGTCTAGGTTCTACCAGATAATGATGCAAGGAAAAACATATATTTGTCCTAGTATTCGTCAAATACATCACCGAACCAATAATCTGTCTGTACAGAGTAACACCAAACAATTCTGATGAGGCGTCTACCTGGAGATTCAACTTTGTTTCCATGGGTGTGTACGTGGATTTACATTCCAACATGTCAAACCTCTTCATTATTTCAACTGCATACTTCCCTTGGTTAAGGAAGACCTTCTTTGGGCTCTGCCAAACTTCGAGACCTAGGAAATAGTGCATCAAGCCTAGGTCTTTCATATCAAATTACGCAACGAGCTTCTTCTTACAATTTGTGATGAGATTTTCTTCATCTTGTCAAGAATACATCATCTACATATAGTAGAAACATCACTAGCTCATCAATCATAACCTTGAGGTAAAGGTTAGAATCAACTTTACTCTTAGTAAAGCCCAAGCTCATTAGGAAACTGTCAATTCTTCCATATCAAGCTCTAGGAGTTTTCTTCAACCTGTACAGATCCTTCTTCAACATGCAGACCTGTGTCTTTCTATATTCAACTTCAAACCAAATTTTCACATTACATTGTACCAATATGATACACTTTCTCAGCTGCAACTCAATCTGCATAAGCATTTTCTAGCTCTATGTGCTCTCTGGAAAGCACTATCTGTATCACTGCCTGAGAGTATGTCCTCTCCTCTTTCTACAACTGTTCCTTCTGGAACTGGGACTCTGCACATGCAGCTTCTCTAAAGCTGAGAATGATTACTTCATTCTCACTGTGACTGTTGAAATCAGAGAGTAACTCCTCTACTCCATCATGGCAACAACTTCATATGAAACTAAGAGTGGCTCAATAACTCATACTGAATGTAACTCTTCTTCTTTCATGGAGGTAACTCTATATTTCATTGTAGTCATGTCTCCATGACCCAACTAATGTACTGCACCAACTTCCACTCAATTTTAAATATGGGGATTGCTTCCCCTGCATCTCATACTATATATGAATCGTGGTTGTTCTAGTTGTCTTCATGAATATTGGAACTATTTCTTCAATTACTGGAGTAAGTGTCTCGTCATAGTATTCTCCCTCTTGTTGGGATAATCCTCTAGACAAACATTAGGATTTGTACATCTTCAACATGCTTGATCTGTTAGATCAATATTGGAAGTCAATATTGACTTCTCTTCAAGTATCATGGAAAAATCCATATCCTTGACTTTCTGACTGGCTTCCTTCTCTGTCACTGAAACAAGGGAATCTTCCTAGGAGATTTCATATCTCCTAGAAGTTTATGAAGCTACGATCTAGTCTTATCATGGCATCTATCTCCCAATCTTGGAAGTTGTCTCTTCATCTGATCCTTTCTGAGATCGGGCTTACTCTTGAATTCTTCCGAGTCTACAAGGACTTCATAATCTCTTACATGGTATACTTGGTGTTGAATACCAAGTCTAAATATGAAAAGTTGAGTTAGAATTCAAGTGAATTCTTCTTCCTGTCAAGGTGGCTTCATTATCCTTTGAACAAGTCTACTGTGAGTTCTTGTTCTAATGTTCGGTCATCTTTGGAGCCTTTTTCTCCTTACAATCAATCGCCATATGAGATACTCTAGATTTCAAAATATAACTTCTTCTTCATCTTCTTTGGTACATGAATGTATATGGTTATATACATAGTTTGCTTCATGTCTCATCTAATCTGTTTCCTTCTGCAACCTTCACTATAGCTTCCTCAGGGTTATCACCTGTGACCTGAAACAAGGTCAACAAAACAACAAGCAAGAATAATACTCTTTTGATAATAGTAAATAAAACAATAGCATGAATAATCGTCATAGTAGCTCCTTTAGAGCTTTCACTTGTGACCTGTTTGGAGTTTTGTCCTCGAGAATGAGTGTATTGATTTTCTTTCAAGTCTTCTTAACTCAAGATGACAAGTGCTTTCTTCAACCTGTCTTCTGTACTAAGACAATATGTTATCTTGAAAGAAATATAAGTTAGAGAATAAGCTCTATAAAATCAACTTTAATCAACCTTGATAATTTTGACCAATGGTTAGTATGATTTCAACATACCACCTAGATGTTCATAAGGTCAAAATAATGTCATAACAAATAGATGCATATCAAGATAATCAAACCTAGGGTGCATTAGTCTTCTGAGTATGTTGACTCTGAGATCCTTCTGGATCTATGATAGGAGATCCTTTCTCTTGCAAGTACCCCTTAGAATAATATAGTTGAAACATATGTAAGTACATACCTCTGATAGTATCGGTGGGTGGTGGTACCATCCGGTAGCAGCGGTGATAGGTAACAAACCTTCAAAACTTCAGAGGTGTTTCAACTTTAAGGTTGGCCAACACTTTACAATATCTTTCATTGCAATTAGAACTGCAACTGTAACTGCAACTTATAATGCAACTGGTACTTTAACTGTAACTTAGGGTTTTATGAGAAAACGCTAATTTTTCAAACTTGAAATTTTGAAGTTTTGATTTAGAGGCTAGATGCGTTGAGTTGAGGCGAGTAGGCTAGTGCAATCAGATTTCTGAAAATCCAAATTTTACCCCTTGAAACTGAGCTTGCGGAAATCTGGACTGGTACTTCTGATGGTGGTTTTGGTTTCCTGGTTTTTATGGTTTTCTGGTACTTTTGGTTTTTTGGTACTTCTGTTTTTTTGGTACCAATAAAAAACTAGGGTTTGAATTTCCAGAGACTCTGTCCATTGAAAATGTGCGCTCAAGCTGCCAAAATATTCACTAGGGCAGGGCGCACTTTTCTAGATGGTTTTTAGGCAAAAATTCCTGTCCAACAAAAATCCCTAATTTTCTAGTACAACAAAAGTGACGTTTTTGCTTATCCAGTGAAATATTCTCTCTTCATCTTAGCTCTGATACCATGTTAATTTTAGAGCTATTATTAGGTTTCTTTTCAATTTACTAGATAACAATAGCATAGGTAGGATCACTGAGAGAAACAAAATCACAAGATACACAACATTTATCCTGGGAAAGTCTCATGGGGGAGAAAACCCAGCAAAACTTCCTTAATATAGATAGCCAATACAATGCCAAGATAATAAACCAAAACACTAGAGAATATCCAACACTGAGAAATGCGCCTCTATCTTCCTTCTTCTCCCAACTGCAGCTACCAAACTTGTGCACTTGATGAGTGAATGAGTGAGTGAGATAATGAGGTGCTAGCCTCCTTTATTTATACTAGATGGCAGGCGCTGGAAAGGTGTCTCTTCACTGGGCATGGCCAACTTGTCTTCTTAGTGGTTAAAACCAATTTAATTAGGCTTGGGGGGTGACTTCTTAATTTACATAATACAATTAGGGTTTGACCAATCCGCAAAAGGGGATTTGGTCAATTACAATGCCCGACATGATCAATCCACAAAATGGGATTGATATAATGAATAATGACTCAATAATAAGTATAATACTCTTTACAGTTACAATATTTCAACAAATTGTCCCACATAATCCTCAACAGAATGGTGTGGTATAAAGGAAGAACCATTCCATTGAGGAATTTGTTAAGGAAATGATTAATGACCAAAATCTATCCATATTTCTATGGGGAGAAGAAACTATGACAACCATATATGTTCAGAATAGAAGTCCTCATTGTATATTGAAGAACATGACTCCAGAAGAAGCATTCTCCAAAAACAAGCCAAGTGTTAAACACTTAAGGATCTTTGGTTGTCATGTCTATATCCATGTTCCCAAGGACAAAATAAAGAAGTTGGAACCTTCAGGAAAGAAGGGCATATTCGTTGGATATAGTGAGACATCAAAAGCTTACAGAATCTATGTCGTAGGTCAACAAAAGGTTGAAATCAGTAGGGACATGACTTTTGAAGAGAAGATTGCCTTCAGGAAATCTATAGAAGATTCCATGGATCCCAATGATGAAGAAAAACATGAATGTCCTAAGGAAGAAACTACATGTTTTGAAAAACATATCAATGCAGAACCTTCCACCTTTGAAGAAGCAATCAAGAAGAAAGAATGAAAGGAAGCTATGATGGAAGAATATCAATCCATCATGAAAAATGATGTATGGGAGATTGTGCCTAGACATGAAGGAAAGTCCGTAGTCACTTGAAAATGGGTTTTCAAGATAAAGCATGTAGTATATGGGAGTATC
>JASDQU010816201.1:719-15211 GCA_032191745.1 Picea mariana
GAAAAGTCCCAGGCGATATAGGAAGAGTTGGAAGAAGGGGAGAGTCCTCAATTCTTCCTTGTTGAGTATTATGTTTTCTCCATAGATGATTTTAGGGGCTAAATTTCGCAAATGGGCTAATTTTCCATGGTTTTTCCCAAAACAAGATTCGCTAATTTCCATTTTTTCTAAAAACGATTCGCCCAAATTCCATAGAATAAAATTATTTTACCTTAAAAATCACCAATTTTTTGTATAAACCTTACAAAATCCTTAGAAATTTGAATATTTTTACAAAACTACCGCCAAACATTTTATATTTTGCATATTAAGGACTAGTAAGATTAGCCCATGTTTCTACATTTTAATAATGTTTTGACACCATAGTGATAAGGGTTGTATTTCTGAAGATACAATCAAAATCTATTTGTGTTGCACTTGTGGAAACATTTGAGGATAATGTTATGAAGTGCATGACGAGATGCTAGGACATTTTGAAGATGTTTTATGAATTCGAATGTTATGATACATGCATTTGGTTTAATATTACAACTAATGTAATTGTGACTATGATGATGCATGCTATGTATAGAAAGGAATTGGAGCTATTAAGGAAGACCATTTCCAATGATGGGCAACCTCAAGCAGAGGGTGACCATGGGAATACTACGGTCGAGAGATTGTTGACAGGACTGCGAAAAATCCTGCTAAATCACTGTTGATGGGGTAATATCAGAGGGTGTGCTAGCAGCCATAACCGATATAAAAATGTTCATGCCTATGTGGCAAAAGATATGAAGGGATTGGTTAAGAATCCATTCTAAAATGTTTTACGGTCTTAATGATTATGTATGAAGCATTGGAATGTAGTTGTATGCCTTGGATACCCAAGTAGGGTATGATTCAGGAAGGAGGACCTGAATAATGGAGGCGTGAACCTATGGTAGTAAGGACCGATTGCAACCCTTAGAAGAATTCATGAACTGATATGTCATGAATACATGGACCAATCAAGGAACGATTGGAAACAGAAAAGTGCTCATAGATAGCACGTTGCATGGAATTTCTTCAAGGAAATGCATGTTTGCATAAATCACAGACAAAGGAATTTTCAGTGAGGAAGGAGAACCTTCCAAGGTTTTACTTACATTAAGAAAATGCCGAAGGAAAACAAATTTGGGTGGCCATGAAGAATGCTTAAAGGAGGAATAATGCTTAAAGGAATTCGTGTGAAACCTTTGAGTTTCATGTATACTGATCTGGGGTCGTGATCGGCCTATAGTAGGAAGCATGGTCTTGCTATAAGAGTGAATGAAAATGAATAATCCATTTGATGAAAAAGTTGGTTAAATTCCAACACACCATGACCAAGAACCTATCATAAAGTGTGACAAACTTGAAATCAATTCAAGAGTGCATTGGGTATGAATGTGGCCATGAAAATTGGCACATTTGTTAAAATCCTTTGAAATGTTGAATTATGTTTTGAAAAGTTTGGTATGTTAAAATGAGGCATAGGAAAGGATTGAGATCTCCTTTTTATGTTTATGTAGAAGTGATGAACTATTAGTATGCATGGTCTTGAATACACACACACATAGATATATATATACATGGATGCACAAGAGACTAACAGTTTGTTTGGCTGTGTAAAGAATGAACTGTAGGAGGAAAAGGGTCTAGGATATGGCAGTGTTGTAAGCCCATAAGGAAGACCAATTGCCTATTGAGCCAAACAACAAGGAATGGAAGGAAGAGTCTTGGATATGGCAATGTTGTAAGCCCATAAGGAAGACCGATTTCTTGCTGAGCTAAAATGTGAGAAGAAAAGATATGTCCAGAAAGGACAGATGAAGGCTATCAAAGCTGAAGATGATGAAAAATGGATACTGTTGAGCCATGAGAACCCCGTGATAATTCATGATCGCCTGAAATACATTGTGTTGAGGTAACACAAGCCAGAGGGATTCCTCGACAGAGAAATTCTGAGGGATGCCTTAACTGTAAGACTCGATAGAGTCTCTGAAATTCTTTTTGTGAGAGAAAACCTTGGCAGGGAAAGATGGATCACCCAAGGGACTGTATAGCAGTGAAGGGGATGCCTGAGCCTGGGCCTGGAGGGTGAGTTATCACAAGGAAGCTAAGACCTTAATAGTTCTTGTAAACTATTGGGATCATGCACACAGTGGGTAGTTCTTCTTGTGCGAGAAAACCTTCGCAAAGCAAGATGGATCGCCCGAGGGACTGTATAGTAGTGAAGGGGATGCCTGAGCCTGGGCTTGGATGGTGAGTGACCGCAAGGAAGATGAAACCATGATAGCTCTTGTGAACTAATGAATTGGAATCATACACCCAATGGGCATGTCAAGGAAAAACAATGAGCCTAGATAACAGAACAACCACGTGGATACAAATCCACAAATTGCACAGATAAGTATTGTGCTAGATTATGAAATTCTCCTCTTGAATTTTGAACAACAGTAAGATGTTTTCACATAAAAAAAAAAATTGTGACTAACGTACTTATTGACCAAGAATTATTGAAGGCAGGTGACGAAGACTAAGGGCCTGAGAAAGGACCTAACCAAGAAAGAAAGATCAAGATTTATGAAACAACTAAATAAGAAAGGCATGATAGGTTTTTTTTAGAAAGAACACCAAGGATGGTGTTCCTTTAAGTGGGAGGGAATTGTAATGCCCTGTTTCCCCCAATTTGTAATTAATCATAAAATAGGAATTACCATGCTAAGGCATGAGGACAATGTAAATGTATTATTGTTTGAGTTGCAGACGACTGACTATGGGGATGGAGCCTTGAAAGTAGTGGACATGATATCAGTAGAGGAGAGAAATCAATTAATGAAGAAAGGACTGGTGGTTGAAAAATCAACCACCCCCATGAATGGAAACATGGTTTGTCAGCCCGAAGTACCGCAAATACTTGTAGACTTGAGCTTCCTTGTGACAGAAGGAACATGACAGGTCAGCAAAAACCTTCCAAGGAAAGAGAGATACACACGGGGACAACCAGACGAGAGCGCAAGATTGTAAGGGAGATGCAAAAATATCTCCAGCGGATGATGATCAGAAGGCCACGAGCTTGATGCTGGGTGAGCATCTCATAAACCTCGTCGAGGCCAAAGTAGAGAGAAATCTCTCAAAGTTGCAGAGAACTGAATATGAGCAGAAACCAAACAGAGAAAGAATCCTTGAGACTGCGAGAGTTCCTTGGTGATATCATGGCTTGGAACGGGGGTGGCCATAGTGCTAAGAATGAATTCCTCTGAGCCTATGGTAGGGTGGAAGGATGAACACCCACAATCGGTTAGTTGGCGACAACCTGTAATAGATGAGTATTCTCCTACCCTGTGTAATTAAGCTGTAACTATGTATTGAAATTGGATATACTGTGAATGTTTTTAGGAAGGTGCATGATTTCTTAATGAGTATACTTTATCCCTTGTATTTTTGCTTGGTTGTGTAATTAGGCAAGTAAGAAATTATATGGTTCAGGTATGATTTGTACTCATCAATGCTTGCGCTCTGTGGTGGCTTAAGCCAGGGCTACAAACTATGAGTTCGTCAACCTCAGGTACAGTTTCATGTACGTAGGTTGACCCTCCTAATCGCTCTGAGTCCCTTGGAGGACGGAGTCGGTTAATCTCAGGAGGGGTGGTGTAGGTATTCATAGGCTCTCTGCGAGGCAAGCAGAGACCGAGAACCACTTACGTTCTAGACTTGATGAAGGAGTGCAAGAATAGTGCAGAAGACCCTTCTAAGTGTTTGAATTTGTTTTTCATGAGGACATGCAATGTCTTCATTTGGGGGGCATGTTAGGATCCAGAAATGTCCCTTTTTCATCACATCTTTTGCCCATTCAACCTTATCATCTCTAAGCTAATGCCTACTATAATGCATGCTAAGACCTTTTTTTCCCAAGGTATGAATCATTTGTCTTGCTTTTATATTTTCATTTACTTAGCATGTTTGATTGGTAACATTCACATGTTTTACCCATAAAATGATTCAACTAATGATCACAATGTATAGAAAAACCAAGTCTTGAAGAATGGTCGTTGCTATTACACCAGCTGTTATAGCTATGCGCCAATCTTTGAAGTTGTTACAACTATGCGCCAATCTTGGAAGTTGTTATAGCTATGCGCCAATCTTGGAAGCTGTTATAGCTATGGGCCAATCCTGGAAGTTGTTACACGACTACTGCAACAGGTGCCACCGATTCTACTGTTACATGACTGCTGCAATAAATGCCACCAATTATGCTATTACACGACTACTACAACAAATGCCACCGATCCTGCAAGCTGTTACACCTACTGTTACATGTTTTAACTTACAAGATTAGTTATAGATCTTGTATTAATGATATCATACGAACAACTTGAGAATCAAGGATTCTCAAGGCTGTTATGATTTTGTTTTATCTGAATGACTATGACTTTAAATAGCAGAGCTTTTGTAATTAGAGGGGACAGATTTGTTACTGTGAGAAAGTGAAGTAAAGTAAATCTTATTGTACACAAACATTTTGGCAAATCAATAAAAGAGTGGATTGAATTTCTTTAGCAGACTGTAGCCTATTTCTTTGAGAGGATTCAGTGAGAAGGAAAGGGCCCACCTTCCTCACAGATTCCCCTCTGTTTTTAATTCCAGATTAGTTGTTTTAATGTGAATGATTTGTCTATTAAACAATTATAGAATACAGTTGTTGTTACAGTCTAGTTCCTTCCTGTTAGATGCGCATAAATCTGTCTCATGAGAATTAAAAGTCCATTGTTGAACACTGCTGGAGAACTGCTTTCCCTTTTTCTGCATTAGATTAAAATCTTGTTTCCAAGTAAAAGAAAATAAAAGTGTGAATTACTTTCTTGCAATAAGTATATTTCTTTTTGCAATTAGTAGAGAACTTCATTCTGCAAAAGTCAAATAGAAAGTTAGATTAGAGTAGGTAATCCAGGATTCTTATACACTCATCAGTTTAGATTTCAACTATGATTTCAATTCTGTAGAACTCCAGCTATATCAGCATAATTGTGTTAGTGATAATTTTTGTTTCTTTTTAAACTTCCCTACTACGATTAGATTAGTGTTTCTTTCATAATATAGCATAGACTATGCACAATTATCTTGAAACAAAAGACTTCCCTGGGTTGAAAATTTATATTGAACACCTTAATTTTCTATTCATTTAGACAATTAAATTGCCCAACACTCACATCCTTGACTCTAGCTTATTTCTGGCACCGTTGAGGTTTGTGCATATGTTTTGGTGATCCAACCTTAGTTGCAATTACTTGGATTTTATTTGACCGGTTCAATCATTTTGAGAGCCCTCAACTTGAGATTTTCTCCTATTGGCTCATTTCATATCTTTAGAGCCTCTTTCCTTTTTAGTATGGATTCTTGAGTTGTTTCCTTTCCCCTATCCCTTGGGAAGGGGAATTAGTTCCTATATATCCAAATTAATTGCACTCATTATTCTTCTATGTTGTACCAAACTCCTTTTGTTCTAGATATGTATATGTAGGACTGCTCATCTCATTGTATTGTACTCTATGCCTTTTTTCCAACCTCATATAGTATTGTATTTAAACCCCATTTTGTCTCATTCATCTGGCCCATTTATGCCATGGGACAATATTATATCATTTTTATGAGATATCTTGATGAGGATGGGTATTCCTACCTTTTCCTTATTCAGATCTTATATCATTTTTTGACTTCTTATTGACAAGTGGTTTTCCATGGCCCTTTCATATGTAGTCCTCCTTCCTTGGTCACTCGCCTCCCTCCTTGGTCCTCTTCACTTGGATAGATAAACCATCAAGTATTCCAAACATACAATTTTCTCCTAACCTCACACATCTGGGGAAAATCTATTATCACACAAAAAATACTCACTTGTGACATTTTCAATTGTCTTACCAAAATATACCACTACCAACATGTTTAGCCTCCATTTCACCTCATTTTCCACCATCATTTTACCTCCAAAATATGCTGAGTCAAACCAATATTTTGAGAAAAAAGGCACAAGACAAATATTTCCCCTAAAAGTTGCGCCACAAGTGTAGAAAATACCCCCCAAAATTGTAAATCTTTTCCAAATGACAAATTTTGACTGTTTCAAGTCTAAATTTTCCAAAAAGAGGAGTTAATTGCATGTGGACCATTTTGAACACTAATTTCTAATCTTATCCTTGATTTGGTCATCTTTAACAATTATTTGAAGGCCTTGTCAAGGGGTTTTAACCACTATTTTCCATCTAAACAAAGACTTGAGGTCACTCCATCCATTCATAGTAAGGTTATGCTGTCAAAATCATGCCGAAAATCTTGAGGACCTCTTCCTCTTGATAGTGAATTTCTTATTTAGGTACCTTGTTGACACATTAATAAGGGGATCATAAATACACCAAGGAAGTTAAGGACCCATCCCAAGGAGGGGGATTCAGAGGCAATAAGTCTTCATCAAGTTCTCTTCATGGGTGTATCTTTGGCATATCTTTTTGGTATGGAATTATTGTTTCATTCTTTAAGCTCTTATTCATGTTATGGTTTTGTTTCTTGCATTGTCCATTTATTTTCATGAATAAAGTGAGTCGTAGAATGGTAGATATAGATTAAAATTAGGGTTTACAATTATTACAACCATTATTGTATATGCTTGATTCACAACCATCAAGTTAGTGTGGTTTACCCAACTTTGTCACAAATTGCACACAACATTAATCTCATTAGTAGTCTATTATGTTAACGTTCTTGGGAATTGTTGTTTAAGATTTGGTATGTTTTTGTGTGATCAGAGTTATCTATTGTGGGATATTGGTTGTTTGTATTTTGCAAGCCTTAGAACAATGCATCAATATTAGAAGTAATGTGTTTGGGCATGTTTATAAGAGTGCACATTGCATGGTAATCATTTTTCCATAAAGGGTTGTTGCGTAAGTGAAGATCTTAGGAATGTTATCCATTTCCAACAAAATATGATACCAACTTTAGGGATTGAACACAAAACATATGGTTCTTGTTTCCAAATCTATGGTAAGTTTTTAGAATTTTTAGAAGTGTATTTCAATAGACATAGTTAACAATTAAATGTTTATGTAACTAATTTACTCATAAGACAAATGCAATGTGTTAATTTTTCTACTTTGTACTTGAGTAATGCTTTCACAAATAGTTACCAAGGTATGCCAAAATTCATTATTGTAACTTATTATAGGTCATGAAAACCTTGTTACATAGATTGGAAACTTTAATCCTAACCCATTTTTATATTATCAAGAAAAAAAAAAGTGCAAAATAAGAATTAACCAAGGGAAAATTGCAAGGAAATTGGCTTGTTGAATCACTTTGTTTTGACAAATAATTTCCCAAGTCATAATAACCCATTGAGGAGGTAAGCCATAGAGGACCTATTAAGGTATAATATTCATGACCCATGGTAATTCAAGTTGCAGTCAACTAACCAAAAGTAATTTTACCTCTTACTTCAAGAGGGATAGAGCAGTTTCAACCCCACTCTATATCCACCAAATCATCAGTATCCCATTTCGGTCATCGCCAATGCTTTCAACAAAGGAGTCATGTGCTATCAAGTAGCAACCTACCTTATCCTTATATATGAGGCCATATACAAATACCCAATTGTAATTTAACCCATACCCAAGAAGATAAGGTTGATATGTGACATATCACAACTTTTGGGAAGAAAAAAAAAGTAATAACATGTATTATTTAATAAACAAAACCTAATTAATGTGTGTGTATCAAAGTTATTCATAAAGAGAACAAATTTTGGGAAAAAAATAGACTTTAAACTTTGATACTATTGTGATTGTAGAATGTATATTATTTTCTTCATTAAATTTTAAGTCTCACAAATATGTTGCCATTATTTAAAGTATAAATATTTCAATAATGAAAACGTACTAAATACATTGATACAGAGATGTAGTCTTACTTTCCTTAGAGGATTTTAGAGAAAATAGAGATGAGATTCTCATGCACATTGTTGAAAACGAGCCACCTAACGTCTCCTCAATGTCATTTTCAATATGTAGGCCACAATAAACTATTCAGTGGCAACTTTACTTAGTCACTTGGTCAATTTCAGTAATTTTTTCCCAAAATAATTTGTGGTCTCAATGACACATTGTTGATGCCATTTTATGGAAAATATATCAACTTCATTTTCAATGTACATGATACACTCATGCTCAGTTATTGTAGTATACACACTAATTCAGGAATTGTTTACGAACAATTTTCCATTTTTGGCCACCAGTTTGTATATTTTTGAATTGAATACTAGGGCATGAAATGGTACTAATTGTATGCTTTATTTTCCTACTGGGGTGTGAAAAGGTATTAAATGTATGCTTTCTTTTCTCAATTATTTTTGTTTCCTAATTAGGTTTTGGTCACAATGTCTGCAACCTACTCATTTGTGGAGATATATCGAAGCTTAAATTCTCCCTTTTGGATCGTGTCTCGGATGAAGTGATACCTAATCTCAATATGGTTAGTTTTGTCATGGAATATTGGATTCTCAGAGAGTTTGATACAACTTTGATTATCAGAATATATGATCCTGGGCTCCAACTCCTAATCAAATAATCCTGTAAGCAATTTTTGAAGCTAGATGATTTCACAACTATCCATACTCGCTTCCATATACTATTCCTTTGCTGAACTGAGTGCAACGAAAGTATGCCTCCTGTTGAACCATATAATCACTGCTAATGAAATACTAAAGCATCACCCTAGGGTGATTTTCCTATCTACTACACTCCCTACCAAATTTGAGTCTGAATATCCTTATAGCCTCACTTCATCACCTCCAATATACCTCAATCCATACTCCACTATACTCTCAAGTAGTTGAGCACATGCTTCACTGCTACCCAATACACCTACCTTGGATCCTCCATGAACTAGCTTAAGGTGTTCACAAATAAACATATATATGTCATGGTGTTGACCAAATACATCAAGGAACCTATCAGTGGTTTGTATAACCTAGGATCCACCAACTCTAAATTTGAAGTGACAACCTTCTTCAGGTTGCTAACCATAGGTGTCGCCATTGATCTACAGTCCTCCATTCTTAATCTATTTAATAGATCTACTTTGTACTTCCCTTGACCAAGGAATATATCTCCCGACCATACCTATAACCCCAATAAATAATGCATTAATACAATATCGTTCATCTCGAACTCTGTAGCCAAATATGATTTTCACCCTTCTATAAGCTCCTCTACACATGTGAGAAACAAATCATCTACTTACAACACCAATATAAGCGGATCCATCCCAACAAGTATGAAGCACAAGCAACGATTTGCCTCACTCTTGGTGATTCCCATACTCTGCAAGTATCCTTCAATCCTGGAATACCATGCCCTAGGTGATTTTTTTAGTCCATACAAGGATTTTTTAATCCTATCTACATGAGACTCCATCCCATGTACCTAAAATCCCTTAGGTTTCTCTATATATACTTCTTCCTCAATGATCCCATTGAGGAAAGTTGTCTTCATGTCCATCCGATGAATCCTCCACCCCATGATTGAGGAAATAGTTATAACAACTTGAATGGAATCATATCTGATGACTGGATAAAATCACTCCTTGTAGTCTACTCCCTCTCTCTAAGAGAACCCTCTCACCACAAACCTCTCCTTTAAATTCTCAATGCTTCCATATGAAACATGATTGATATTGAAGAGCCACCTAGAACTCACAACTCATTTCCCCTTTAGTCTTGACACTATGTCCCAAACATCATTCTTCATGATAGAGGTATACTCCTCCACCATGGAATCCTACCAAAATTGATGATATGTCACTTCCCAAAAAATGGAAGGCTCAACACGAATTATTCAACTCATAAGTGTCATATAGTTAGGAAATTTGTTTAGAGGCCTACTATCCCTAAATGTTCTCCTAGGAGCCTCACCAACATACCTCAATGTCTGGAATAACCACCTAGGTATCCTGATATAATTGCAAGGGGCTAAGTCCTCCTCCCCACCTGAATTTTGACTACCTAAATTGGGAGTTGTTGATCATTTTCAATCCTTCAAATCCTCTTGCTCATCATCTTCTACCACTGGTGGTGATTCTTGAGATTTATTAGATGCTAAGTTATCCTCGAACTTAGCATATCTACTTACAATTGTCTTATGTTGCACTGGTATGAAGATATTTTAATCCTTTGGGGTATCATTATACCCCATGAATATTCCCTTCTATCTTGAAGACTCCAAATTCCTCCTCTTCTCCACGGGTAGATGGATGTATACTGGACAACCAAAGATCATCAAGTGTCCTATCTCCAACTTCACTCCTGTGAATGCTTCCTCAAAATTCTTGTCCCCCAATATCCTGTGTGGACTCTTGTTCTACACATATACTGTTTTTTTACACACCTCTACGGTAGATCCTGATCATGTATCACAACCATGGAAGAACCGATAATGTACCAATTCTTTCTCTTCGTAACCCCATATTTTGTAGAGTTGTATGAGACTTCCAACTCCCTCTTGATCCCTGCCTTCTTGTAGAAATCATTGAATTAATTGGAGGTGTACTATCGCCCATTATCCAACCTCAAGACCTTGATATTTTTCCCTATCTAATTCTCCACTTGAGCCTCGACACAACCTTGAACACTCGTAACTGACTGAAGAACACATCCTTGGTATTCATAAAGAATATCCATGTTTTCCTAGAAAAGTCATCAATGAACATCACATAGTATGACTCTCCCTAAACTGATGCTATTGACATCGATCCACTCACATCTTAATGTATAAGATATAATATCCCCTTGGACCTACTCTCGCTGGTTGGAAAAGAATCCTTGACATTCTTTCCAAGTGCACACCCTCTATGCACACCCTCTGCACATGCCCTTATACTCAACACTGAAGTATGGAAGACCAGTGACAATATTCTTCAGAATTAGCAGTAACCTGTAGTGTAGGTGTCCCAACCTCTTATTCCATAGCTCACATAGGTTTTCATTTTCATGTACCAAAGCCTGAATAGGATTTCTCTGCAACTTGTATAAATTACCCTCTCTAACCACAATGACCACTATTGTGTTAGGGATATCTCACTCTGGACGTATGAGTACTTTCCCTCTATGGAATATAACTACAAAACCCATTTCCTCCATAAATGAGATCAATATAATCTTTTTTTCTAAGTACTGGTACATAAAGCACATCCTAGGCATCAAATAAACCACCTAACTCAAGTCAGAACAAAATTATTCCCTCTCCCTTCACTACATTCTTGGCATCATAACCAAGCTCCACATGGATCCCTAAGTCCTTCTTTGTTAGACTGTTGAATAGCTTCCGTGATTCTTTCATATGATGAGATGCACCACTTTCCAAATACCACGCAGTCCTTGTGTTGTGCTAGTAGAAAGGAAATAAACTAGTGAGAAATCCCTCTCAAAATTTGAAGCAAACTCATCCAACTGAGTTTCTTTAGATGCTTCTATCTGCTACGATTTTCCTCTTCCTTTGTTCTTCTCTAGACATTGAGATGCATAGTGACCATTCTTATGGCATGCAAAACACTTGAGCTTATTCAATTCCTTCTTCCCCAGCTATGATGTACCTATATTACTATTACCCGTCATGTTAGGAACCTTCCATTTTCCCTTCCTTCTCTTATTGACAAGGGTCGGGTTCTCATCACTACCTCCTTGATGTATTCCTTTAGAATCCTCCTGAGTTTCATCCTAGATACAATTGTCCCATAGCCTTTGTCAATCTAGAATATTTTCCCGAGCACAGACTCCCTTGACAAATGGTTCCCAAGACTTTGGGAAACCATTTAGTGCCACATTTACAATTTCTACATCATCCACTTTCTTCCCAATAGCTTCAAGTTGATCACGTACCTGAGTGATCCTCATGAAATAGCTGATAATATTGTTAGATATAGACATCTACACTGATCTAAGTTTATTTCTTAAGATCATCTTCTTATTCAAGTTATCGTTCTAGAATAAACTTACCAGGGAATCAAACATTTCCTTGGTCATATTCTTCTTGGATAATTGAGGAATCAAATGATAATTTACTACATCCAATATTACTCGCTAGGATTTGATCTCCTTCTTCTTGTGAGTTTCCATTGCTTGTGGATCTGTCGGTGGAGGAACTTCTTTGTCAACAATCTCCCAAATATCATATTCCTTCAAAAGAAAAGTAACTCTTGTTTTCGAAGATAATAGGTTGGATGCTCCATCCACGCTGTCTTTAACTCTCAGATTTGTTGTTTCCATCCCTTAGATATGATAATCTGTCATGGAAATAACCTTCTACCGAAACTGCCCCTATATAGACTTGTACACAACCTGCTTGACATGTGCCACATGTATGTATGCGAACTATTGCACTGTAAAGCATGTATATGCACTCTACTCTTCTACTGCTCATGTATGTACACACTATGCTATACTGATACACATGTACAGACCTGTAAAAACAAGTTATGTTTCTCTATGTCTGTTTCCAAAAATTCATCCTTCAATTTCCAAACTACTAATTTATAGATCTGTAGAGACATCCTTGCAGATCTGACAGATCTTCTACAAATTGTTGTGGATCTGAAATCTAGCTCCCTCTCAGAGTGAATTCTCTAATTCTATGTTAATTTTCTAATCCCAACACCTAGATAAATCAAATTAGTAGCTCACAAAAAAAAATACACTTGATGGAATAATTAATTGAAATAAATAGAAAAGGAAAATAAACCAATTCTAAACACACAAATATTTATGCCCTTCAGATCATCTTATCATTAGAATAATATCAAATCTCACAAGGGCTCCCTTACTAAGAAAATGTCCCACTGAGAAATACATAAAACTACATACAACACCTGCAAAACCTAGCAACTCCTTTGTGGTTGTGCAACCCCATACTTTCACTTTATCATATTTGTACGTGCCTTTCCTCACTATATCCCACATATGTATGTGTTTTCCTGCACTATAACCCACGTACATACACACCTCGTTTGACCTGCACAGTTCGTACAACAAGTCCCTACTATTGTGGCTATGATCTTTCGGATCCTCCTGTAGTTTTCCCTATTCTCTCTTCTCCTCTAACCTGAACTAATATCTAGATGAAAATTCTTCTTCACCTATCTGAGATATCCTTGAGAAAAATTCCTTCTCTACTCTCTTTCTCTATGATATAATGGTCGTATGAAGTGTCTTCCCCCTTCACCCTATCTTTTCTTTTATAATGTTGAGTTATGACCTAACCCCAATCTCCAAAGCGATTGACAATTGAGATTAAATCTCACCTCACTTGAGATCAATGGATAAGATTTAATTCACTAATTCTAATGACTTTAACATTTCATTAAATTAAACTCAACTAATTAATAAAAGAACTTTACTTTAATAATTCCTTTAATTAAATTAAATTACTAAGGTAGAGGGATTTAGACGACTTCCACACATGTAGACACTTAGAGCTACACAGAAGTACCTGTCTGATGCTACAAACATAAACAACACTCTCTTAGCATACTTTTCAAACTACTCTCCAAACTAAAAGTTAACTAATTGGAGAAAATCTCTCATATCCAATTAAACCAAGCAACCTATTGAAATCAAATTGGTCATGCAGAGACAAACTCTACATTATAATGACCAATATAATAACAAACGACAATATTCTTGTATGATCAAGTATCACAAGTTAATAGTTAATACAAGTAGGAGTTAATAATTCCAACACTCTCCCTTAATGAGTATTTGTCTCAATGTCTATCAGGTCAGGGCTTCATCAACATCAAGTACTCTACAACACATGCTCCTCTAGATACCAAAGACTCCAACAAAGTCTATATTTTTGTTCAACCAAGGACTTGCCTCTTGTAGACATCATAAATTTGTAGAAGTACATATAAAGAAAAAAGAATCAACTAAAATACATGGGTACCTAACCCTTGCAACCATCAATCTAAGGCATTGTTTAAACGTTCTATGTTTTGGCATTTTTCACTGGATTCTAACGATATAAATTTAGGTGAAATCACTCATTTCTATTGTATAAATTACATTTTTGAATTCATTAATAGATTAAGTGTCCTAGAAAACACCTGGTGTGCTCAGATTATACAAACTCAACCACTTAAATATACATTTCTAACAATTTCTAACAATATTTCAGACAAACTCCACCGAAAAATATGGTCGAGAAAGAGCCAAAACATAGAGAATTTAGACGATGCATCAATCTAATTAGTAATAGGAAGTCCTTTAGGCATGGCTCATTCAAATTCTTGATGAAATCCCCTTGGATGTGAAACCAATTCCATCAATATTCCAAGAGCGAACCAATGCAACAAATGCAACGACTCTTGGTTGACACTTGACCCTTGAGTCTTTCCTTGTTTTGACACACATACCAACTTTTATATAGGATTTTGATCCCATAACA
>JASDQU010816202.1:34497-44875 GCA_032191745.1 Picea mariana
AATTTGAGTGATTTTGGTCATAAGCATTGGTTTCAAGTTTTCCTTGGATCACGTTCGAATGTTGAAATATTAAGATGGAGGGGGAATGACCCACAACACCCCCCCATGTGTGAAACCTCATGCTATTAAGTGAAGGGATAAATGGTGTGGCATTCCACCTTCCTTTCCCCTTATATTTATTACTATTTAGTTTAAACTAACATCACCAGGTATTAAGAAAACGTGAAGGGAGGAGAGGGCTCATAACCCCCCTTTTTCTTAAATTTTTTTTTAAATAGTTTAATAATAATTTGTCAAGTTTGGGAGGTAAGGTGAAGTGGTGAGTGGGGAAAAACCCCACTTCAAATTTTATTATTATTGAAATCATTTTTTTTTAAATCATTATTTCTCCCTCTCGTGGAATTGTTCAAAATCATAATCAAATCAAGTATTATCATGTGAAACCAATTCCAATGTTTGACAAATCGAGCTCAGTGAGTCTGCAACACATACCTGAAGATGATACAGAGATGGAGTCTAGGCTCTGAAGTTACAACAACCACTTTCCCATAGATCTTAAATGAAGGTGTACCGACACGATCACTTGACAAAGTCCATAACTTAGCCCCCATATTTCACCCGGTGAGGTTCATAACCCGGCCTTTAATTCAAATCGGAGGAGTTCATTCAAACTCCTTTGATGTGAATTGGAGGAGTTCCCATAAAATCATCTGATGAAAATTGAATGAGTTCATTCAAACTCCTCTGATGTGCATTGGAGGAGTTCCCATCAAATCCCCTGATGCAAATCGAACAAGTTCATTCAAACTCCTCTGATGTGCATCGGAGGAGTTCCCATCAACTCTTTTGATGCAAATCGGAGGAGTTTCCATCAACTCCTCTAATGCAAATCAAAGGAGTTTCCATCAAATCCTCCGATGCAAATCGGAGGAGTTCCCATTAACTCCTCTGAAACCTAAAAAAAAGTCTTTCTTAAATCGGCCATAACATTTGACTCGAGTGTATGTTACATGTGTTTTGTATATCATTGGAAAGGTATTTCTAATATCTACGAATTTCTAGTTATAGGTTTTAATAAATTCATAACCTATGGCCTTCATTTTTCAAGATAGAAATATGGTACCTTGTTGGCATCCCCGTTGAATGCAACACGTCAATAATGAGCAAATGAACAAGGAACCGAATGCAGGGAAGTTTACTTGATATTTAAATTATTTAATGCCTCAATTATATGTGTTTGAATGATTAGTCTTAATAGTTTATTTGGGGTGATTTTCATATATTGTATGTTTTATGGTGTCAAGTGCCAATGTTGAGGGGAGATCATACTCAACATCCCCACAATGAAATCTACAACAAAGGACGACATAGTATCCATAACAATAGAGGAAACGGTGATAGAGGAGAAACAAGGGAAATCTGACACAAATAGTTGAAGAAAGGATTTGTTCCAAATGATGACCGACTGTCAAATTTGGATAACAAAGATGTGCTCATGTCCAAACTAGCCTTTGTGATGTGCAAGGAAGGTATGGACGAAATCTATGATGCCCCCCTAGCGCTAGACAACAAATTCGAATTGTAACTGCTAACTTCCCCCCTCATCATTATAAAAGGGATAAAGGAAAATTTTGGGAAATGAAAGGTCGCTAGGGTAGGCAGAAGGCCAAGGATCACATTGACCTACAATAAATACTAGAATTTTTTCCAAGAGAGGGGATTTTGGCTCTTCAAACATTGTACACTTCTGAACTATTTTGGGAATACATTGTCAACTAAAATTGGAGAGTTGTCCTTATATTTTTCATGTACTATTGTTGAAAATGTTAATACGGAGAAGCCCTTAGGGACAAMTTTTGATAGAGAGAAGGAATCGCATGTGTTGTTGTTCTACTACAAACTATTTCAAGTAGAATGTTTGTTGTTCACATGGGATGTAAGAGCATGTTTGTTGATGGACTATTCTAACACAATATGTGTTTTCTTATGGTTTTTTGTATTCTTCATTATTTTYCATGCCCTGAGCATATGAGATGCCAATGCATGTGATATAGTGACTTAGACTATTCTGGTTATATATTCATGTGCATGTGTTATCTGACTTTGTTTCTTCATTTCAGCTATTTAGGTGAAGTTATTGGTAGAGTTAGTTTCATGTCACAAATCATTYACTTACGTTAATTCACTCCTATATAGGATAGGGTATATTAKAAGTAGATTAGATACTTTCATTTACATAGTATTCATCTACATMTTTTGTTTGCATAACCATCCATCGATCACCTTCATCGGTGGATCGRGCTGCAACCGGTAAAAACAAACCAGCAATGGTTGTCGGGCCAGAATCTGGATGGATTCCCTATTCCAAACATTGAGAGGTCTAGTTGGGAATTCTTAATGGCGGTAACCCATTATTGTTGTCAGGTGAATTTATACTCATCAACATAATTGGCGCTAGAAGGAGGGATTGAAAATTATTTCAACCGAAAACCCATCATCAGGGGGAATGAACCTAGATGTTGCATTGGCCAATATATTTGCATCTACATTTTGATTATGAGGTATAAAAGTAATGTTGAATGCATCCAAAGAATAAAGAAAACCCCATACCTTTTGTTGATATGCCTTTAGATGTGGGGATAGTCAATGGATAATATTTCTTACTTGTCGAACGATTTTTTCTGAATCATCGAACACCTTAAGATATTTCACCTTGATATCGATGGCCCATTTCAGGCCTTGAACTAAAGCTTTGTACTCTGCAGTGTTGTTGGTGCATTCAAATTATAGGTGGAAGAATATGAGTTTTTTACCTTTTCCAGGATCAATCAGGACACATCCTGCTCCGGCTCCATCTTGTGTTTTAGAGCCATCAAAAAAGATCAACCACATGTCTAAAAAAAAAAAATTATTAATTGAAATAAATCCTAGGTTATTTAATATAGTGCAATCCCTATTGTGAGTTAATGGGAAGAGTTCAGATTGCAAATTTGATTATATTTTATATGTCTATGCCTCATAACATCCATAGTCGGTCTCAAAGAAATAATTGCCTAAGACGAAATGTGTGAAACTTATAGGTTCGTTCTTACCTTCCAATTTTGTCACTGTGTGTTTCATGTGGGCCTCACTATTTACTCGAATTTGATTCTCTTTACCCTTATACGACAACCACATGTGAGACCAATCGGTATAAAAGTAACCTTGAAGTTTGGTCAACCAATCCCTTCTTAATAGAAAACAATAACTCTATGGTATATTGACAACAACGATATATGTTGTTTGATGCACCCTAGAATCAGATGAAAGCCTAATCAAGACATCCTTAATTTATCCCTTTACTTTAATATATGTCCTATCTAACTGTACAATTCTATTTTTGTTCATTTCTGGAACAACGTTTATTTTTTGGCAGACAATAAAAAGCATTATTTTAGATGACACACCCAAATCTGCTAGATAGTTATGCACATTAAAATTAAAAATATCGTAGGTGAGCAGAAAAGGTGGGATATGTGATTTTGAGTATGCACCTATACTTGTTGTGTTTATGGTTGTTGTGATTTCTACTTTATGTATTTATTATGCCTCATCTTTCGGCATGGACTTGTCAGTAACAGCGACCATCCTTTTATGAGTATCATTGGGGTTGAAAGCATCATTCAAGAGCTCACGTTATTGTAGTAATGAACATATATCAAACATGTAAATGTTGGATTGTGTTTTCTTCATGTCTTGTATTAAATTGTAGTCTAGGGCATGTGGGTTTGTGTTGTCCATTGTTTAGCTAGTTTTTGGTTTGCGCATTTTTTCGTTGTTTGGCACTACATTAAGTCTAGTGTTATTTCTAGTTGAGCTAGACATACTTGGTTCATTTTTGTTCTCTAGGACAAATTTGTTGGTTTTTCCACTGGCTTTACTTGGAGGTGGGTCATTTGGTTTTGGGGCAGCAGGGGGATGAGTGATTTTCCTTAAGGAAATCTTATCATCCTTGTCAAGAACTGGAACTTTACTTCATAGATTATAATTCTTTTTGGAAACAACCTTGATGACTGATGTATCTTCCATGAAGATCTCTTTTATCTGCTCATCGTCTGATTCTAGACACCAGTCCCAAAAATACATAGAGAATTTAGAGGGAATCTCATCAGTAGTATTAGTTTGCGCTTGTGTAGGGTTTTCATCATTTAAACTCTATTGATCTAACAACTAATTGATCACCAGGGTCATGGAGTTGACCCATTGAGGGAAATTTCATTTTAGGTGGTTTTGTTGGTGGTAAGAGAAGAAGTTACCATTGTTGAAACTATATAGGTTGAAGGCCATATGAGGGGGCTCATGTGGTTTTAGTGGACTATCATGTCTCTTAAAGAAAGAGCGAAAGGTCTGAAACTTTGATGATCCTTCACCCACATTCTTCTTGAGATATACAACTTCGTTAGATAATTTCTTAACTAATTTCACCACATTGTCGATATCCCTCGACTCTTTTTCAAGTGGTTTAGTCAAAAGAAAAGGTTTATTTCTAGCTGATCTAGTTTCCTCAGAATGTGGATGATGATCATAAGAAGATAACTCTCTCTCCACGGTTTCAGCTTCATCAAAATTAAGTGCCAAGGTGTTCCTATTTTCCCTTTTTTAAAACATTTAGAAGGAGTCAATGTTATTGTATAATATTTGATGGCTAAGGACTGAATGAGTTGTATCGTGGGGGAACTTAATCAATACATTGAGGAACCTTTGATTGAAATATTTTACCTTCTCTCTTTTTCTCCTTCTTAATGGCTCCTAACTCTTTCTGCAAAGATGCAGTTGTTTTCCTTTCCCCAAATTTTCCGATAAAAACTCTTTCAAAATCATCCCAACTAGTTATAGACCAGGGTGGCAGGCTAAAATACCAAGTAGACTCTATGCATAAAAAAAGTATAAGGAAATATCTTGCAAACTACATCTTCATGTTGAACATTTAATAGGTGAGTAGCTAGGAAGAAATTGTTTAGATGATATTCTGGTGACCCGCATTTGTTTGGATCAAATTTTGGAAGGATTTTGTTTGATTTCCTAGGAATTCTGTGTAACTGTCTAGCTAAATTCAAGGGAACTTGAGGCATTCATCATGGGACTATCTCTCTTTGGTCTCTATTTTCACCCATAATTTTTTCTAAAATAATTTTCAAGTTTTCACCTTCAGGGTTTTCCTCAGGATCGATAAAGGTGTGCACGAGTCGGTTCAAGGGTACCGTGACCTCTTGTAGGGTGGTATCAATAATATCATCTACGGAATCAATGTAAATATTGGGGTGAGTCTCAATTCTTTCTACATGGGTTTCTTTCCTTCTTGGAATTTCAACAGATATTGGTAGCTTACAAAGTAGTTTCGCGTAAGCATGTGTAAGGTGATGAGTTTCGGAGAAATCTTGTTGTGGTACTCGATACCAAGTCTCTGAATGTGTTTCAGGACTGTCAGAGGAACTTCTGAAATTAGAATTCAAATCTTCGTAGGTCATTTCCTGTTCAGAACCAATACAAGGGAACATAGTGGGGTTGGGGTTATCTACTAAAGACTCATTTCGGTTGTGTAGGTCGTTTATGTAAGCCATAAAAATGGCCCTCCTTCTAGCACCAAATCTATTGATGAGTATAAATTCTCCCAACAACAGTAATGGGTTACCCCTGGTAAGAAGTCCCAACTAGACTTCTCATCGATTGGAATAGGTAACCCATCCAAATTCTAGCCCGACAACCATTGCTAGTTTGGTTTTACTGGTTGTGGCTCGGTCCACCAATGAAGGTGAGTGATGGATGGTTATGAAAATGGAAGGTGTATATGAATACTATGTAAATGCATGTATATAATCTACTTCTAATCTACCCTATCCTAGCTAGGAGAGAATTAATGTAAGTGACTGAGCTATGACATGAAAATAAATCTACCAATAGCTTCACCCATATAGCTTAAATGAAGAAATAAAGTCAGATAACACATGCACATGAATATATAACCATAATAGTCTAAGTCACTATATCACATACATTGGCAGATCATATGCTCAGGACATGAGAAATAATGAAGAATAACAAAACCACAAGAAAACACATATTGTGTCAAAATAGTCCATCAACAAACATGCTCTTACATCCCATGTGAACAACAAACATTCTACTTAAAATAGTTCGCAAAAAAACAATAACACATGCAATTCCTTCTCACTATCAAAATTTGGTCCTGAGGGATTCTTCGTATTAACAATTTCAACAATAGTACATGAAAACTCTAAGGGAAAATCTCCAATTTTAGTTAACATTGTATTCCCAAAATAGGTTCAAACTGTACAATGTGTGAAGAGCCAAAAGGCCCTCTCTTGTATACAATTCTGGTATTTATTTTAGGTCAATGTGACCCTTGGCCTTATGCCTACCTTAGTGACCTTTCATTTCCCAAATTTTGTCTTTATCCCCTTGGTAATGATGAGCGGGGAGGTCAACGGTTTCTACTCAAATTTTTCATCTAGCGTTGGGGGGGCATCATAGATTTCGGTCGTACATTACATAGATCCACATTTCTACTTGGTTGTGGCTATGCTCTCACTTGTGACATGGATCCATAGTGTATTATTTCATTGTCATGATCTATTTACTTGCATCATTCATGGATCTGCAGTGTATTCTTTGGAAGCTATGCTTATTCTTTATTACCGAGCATGGCTATGCCCACCTCAAGGATGTTTTTATTATGTAGAATCGATGATGGTTTCTTTCCAGGTTCCTTCTCCAAATATCTTTGATTTTATTCATAAAGTATTTCGGCCATCAAACATCTCTTTTGATCTCACACTTTAGGGGGCATTTGGTATACAATTATTTTCCACCTGATAACTTGATGGGCATCATCAAGGGGTTAGCAGTATGAACCACTGAATTATACCACTTTTCCCCTGAGTTTGCAGTACCTTTTTTCCTGGTTGTTGATTTCCCTTTTACAACCTGTGACCAGAAAGTGTTGGTCACTCCTTGTCCTCTTGCAAAGAGCGATTGATCGCTCCCTGAAAGAATGCAGGGTGCGACTGAGTCTGTTACTCCTTATCTAGGATTGGTTTCGTGAGATGATATTAAACCCCAGATTCTTCGTGGTTCGACCTAGAGAATATTTTCATCTTGGGCATGGAGATATTATCTAAACTACCCTTTGATCTTATCTCTACTACTATAAATAATGGGGGTCTCTCATGGGAAAAGGGGGGGAGAAAGGAGAAAGAAAACTTATTCTGGAAGTTTGATTAGAGAGCTTGGGATAGGAACTTGGGAAAGGATTGCATAAAATTCCTTGTGTTGGTTGTGGAGCTTTATTATCTTCCTGATTCATAGGTTTTTTTAAGCCATTCTTGGACCCCATTCCCTGACGAGGGGGTGTGGGGGGGATTTCCCCCGAAGTGAAATTTTGGGAAAATTTGCCTTGTAAAATATTGTAATTTGATATTCAATTTGGATTGTTCATTATAAGGTCACAGATCTGATGGTAGAAGTTATTTTAGGGTTTTTGGACCTAGAAGGAAACCCTATTTTATGAGGGAATTGTATTGTGATTGTGTATTATCGTGAATATTGTATTCTAAGAGAGGATATTGTGAGAGAAAGAAGAGGAAGTTACAGTGGGTTTGTTGTAGGTTGTATCCCTTCATTTTTTTTCATAATAAAAAGGAAATACCTGGCAATTTATCTAGTGGACGTAGCCCACACTCGGTGAACCACGTATATCTGTGTCTCTGTTGTGTTGTGTATCTTCTATGTTTTACTTCCATATTTATTTATTTTTTCTATGTGATCTTGTTTTTCTAACAACTGGTATCAAAGTGAAAGGTAACTCATAGGAAAAGAGGGTTCCTGGTTCGAGTGGGAGCAATGGTTGAATATGGAAAGTTTAGGGTCGAGAAATTTAATGGCCAAAACTAACAGTTATGGAAGATGCAGATGGAATATTATTTATATCATAAGGATTTGTTCCTAACATTGGGTAGAATAGCAAAGAAGTCAACGTCCATGAAGGACGAATAATGGGAGGTTCTCGATAGAAAGGAACTAGGAACAATACGGCTGAGCCTGGCAGCGTCGGTGGCTTTCAATATTTCAGAAGAAAATACAATGAAGGAATTGATGGATGCATTAGATAAACTGTATGAAAAATCCTTGGCATCCAATAAGGTATTTCTAATGAAGTGATTATTTAATATGAATATGTCATAAGGTGGGTCTCTTGCAGATCATTTAAATGAATTTAATACGGTTACTAATCATCTAAGTTCTATAAAAGTGGACTTTGATGATGAGGTCAAGGCTCTTCTTATCTTGTACTCATTGCTAGAAAGCTGGAACGGCTTGGTCATGGCTGTAAGTAACTCTGTCTCTGGTTCAAACACTCTAAAATTTGATGATGTTGTTGGTGTTATCCTTAGCGAGGAAATCCGACGAAAAATCATAGGTGAGACATCAGGTAATGCGTTAAACATGGAGAACATAGGAAGACAAAAGGATAGAGGAAAGGGATCAGGGAACCGCGGGAATTCTATGAAGGGAAGATCCAAACCCAGACTAGGAAAGATAGAGTGTTAGAATTGTGGGACGAAAGGACATTTGAAGAAAGACTGAAGAGCTCCAAAGAAACAAAGAGATGGACAACATGAGAAAAATCAGGAAGAAAATGTAACAGGTGATGTGTTACAAGGTGCTTTGATTATTTTTGTAAATAATATTTCCAAGTCTTGGGTAGTAGATTCAGGGGCTTCATTTCATGCCACACCCCATAAGAAACATTTTCTAGGTTATGTTCAAGGTGATTTTGGACAGGTTCATTTGGGTGATAATGCACCATGCAAAATTGTTGGAATGGGTAAGGTACAAATAAAGAAAAAAAATGGAAATCAATGGTTGTTGAAAGAGGTAATACATGTTCTAGATCTAAGGAAAAATCTTATTTCAATAGGGAAGTTTGCAAGTGAAGGATGTATATCTATATTTACATATAAGGCATGGAAGGTCACCAAAGGATCACTGGTGATAACAAAAGGATAGAAGGTAGGTACATTGTATTTATGTAGTGGTAATACTAATTCTTCTACATATTTAGCTTCTACAAGAGTAGATACAACACTTGGGAATCATAGGCTTGGACATGTGAGTGAGAAGGGGATGTAGCTACTTCACAAAAGGAATTTCTTGTCAGATCTTAAACAAATTGATTTGGATTTATGTGAGCATTGTGTTTATGGAAAACAGAAGAGAGTTAGATTTCTCAGAGTTGGAAAAGAAAAGAAGAGTGAAAGGTTAGAGCTTGTGCATACAGATGTATGGGGACCAGATCATGTATCATCTCTTGGTGGCTCTTGTTATTATGTTACTTTTATTTATGATGCAACTTGAAAAACTTGGGTTTATTGCATTCAAAAAAAATCTAATGTTTTTGACACTTTCAAGAATTGGAAATCTTTGGTTGACAATGCGACAAGAAAAAGGTTGAAGTGTCTCGGATCAAAAAATGGAGGTGAATATTGTAGCAAGGAATTTGATGATTATTGATCATACCATGGGATTCATAGAGAGAAGACAATTCCAACAACACCAAAAGAAAATGGTGTGTCAGAAAGGATGAACAGGATAATAATGGAGCATGCAAGGAGTATGAGATTGCATGTTGGGTTTCCCTTATAGTTATGGGCAGATGTTGTAGATATTTTTGTTTACTTAATAAACAAAGGACCTTTAAGATCTTTGGATGGTGTCATTCCAGAGGAGGCATGGAAAAATAAAAAGGTAAACTATTATTTTTTGAAGACTTTCGGTTGTGAAGCATTTGTCCATATTGATAAAGAAAATAGAACAAAGCTTGAGGCAAAATCCAAGAAGTGTACCTTTATTGGATATGGTGTTAATTATTTTGGTTATCGCTTATGGGATTATGAAAATCACATAATCATTAGGAGTAGATATGTCATATTCAATGAGAAGGTCTGTACAAAGATCATTTATAGGGAAAGAAACAGGGAAAAGAAAAATCAGAATACATAGTGCTTGATGAGATCACTGAAAAATAAATTCCAAAGGTACCAGAAAATCAAAATGTACAACAACAAGAGAAGAAGGTACCTAAAAATCCTGTAAGTGTTGTTAGAATATATACCAGGTTAAGTATACCCCTTGAACGATACTCTCCTTCATTGTATTATTTATTGTTGATTGAATCTAGTGAACCAGAATGTTATGAAGAGGAAATGCAGGTAGAGACTAAAAAGAAGTGGGAGCAAGGAATGAAAGAGGAAATGGATTCCTTGGTAAATAACTAGACTTGGGTCTTGGTTCAGTTTCTTGTGGTAAAAAGAGCATTGAA
>JASDQU010816204.1:36868-47867 GCA_032191745.1 Picea mariana
TTGTGTTGCATTTGTGAAATGATCCCTTCTATATTGAAATGTGACCACCTAATCAAAGGGGAAACATGCAATTTAACCACCCAATTTCAGTTTGCTCTGAAAGTTCATCATAAATGATTACTCTGGAAGCTTGGGTATCAATATTGTCAATAATTGGAACCTCAACTCTCCTTCATATGAGTTAGAAGATCATGTATTTTTTCCTTATCCTTCATAGTTAATCCTTGCACTCAATGGTTTTCCTAGCTTAAAAAAAATCTTCCATTCTAAGCAGATAACTCAAATTATTCCAAATTGAGTGCTTCTAAATCGAATACTTGTTAGTTACAAATTAATAAACTAGTTTTTTAGAAAATCTCTTGGTCATCCTCTTTTGTCACTTGTCCTCTAGTTGTCCAAAACCTGTGTCGCCATCTCATATATTAGAATCTCTACAATTTCAACTCATCAAAGAGTGGGTGATTTGCAATAAGGCTATGGATGACGAGTAGGAAGACAAGGTGGGCGAGATGATAAGGGACAAGGTCAAAAATAAGATAAGAGACAACTTCAAGAACACATAAACAAATGGTTTTGAAAGAAAATGGAAACAAACGGTTTTGAAAGAACACATAAACAAATGCTTTCTCACAATGAATCCAACTATTGATTACTATGTAATAGGATACCTATTTCCATATTTGCAAAGAAGAAAAAAACAAGGGAAGAATGTGTCTTCCTCTACATACAATAGCATACCAAAAAGATTTTGTTTTGGATTCCATGGAGTGAAAAAAATTTAAAACAATCAAGAAGACGTGCCAAGGCATACTAGAACTTACCTCATGGCTTTCTCATGCTCTGGTTTTGGTTTTGGCATCAAAACAAGAAACATGCAACCCCACCATACCACAAACCCTTTCAACAAGAGTTTGTTGAAAGTAGTTAAAAGTCATTATAGTGGATACTTATACTATTTCTCCATCACATAATTGATAATGTATTCACTGCGACAAAATCATTTCCTTCAATTATAGAACCAAATCAGTTGAAGTTTCAAAGTTTTATGAGACCATATATGATAACCAAAAGAAATGAACACTACATTGAATGGAGATAAAAATTGTAGATGACATCTCATACATGGTAGTGCTAAAAAAACATACTCGTCTTTTATAATTCTCTTTCTATATATGTATATTTCTATTTTAAAATTTGTACAAATCTTCTATTTTTTATATATACTAGGAAAAATGTTGTACATGACCATTTTCTTTTCAAGTTTATCTTTTTTATTGGCTATTCTCTCGTGAAATATGATGGCAAGAAAAACGTTTTCTCTTATTATGGATTCTCTTCCACATTTCAAGTATGTTGTTGGTTGGCTATTCTCTCAATCATGTGTATTCTTTTTAAAAAATTTACTTAAAATTATAATATCCAAAAACATCCTTTCTTAATATATCCACCTTGTGTTTTCTTTGGTGTTCCCTTTTCCCTATTTTAGGGGGATTAAGCAACATGCAATGAGTCAATCATTAGCTCACTGCTTGGTGCTCCTATTTGTTTGATACAGACTATTCACCATCCAAAAGGAGAAGATAAAGGTAGTGAGCCAATAATTAGCTCACTACATAGTGCTTAATGTTACCCTACTTTAAGGTATGCTAGTAATATACATGTGAGTAGAGGTGATAAGATCAAATCTATAATACGAGACTTCTTTCTGCCACTGTCTTGCATATACGAGCAAACAGCTCAACACCACAGTCGACCTGTCGATGTGGATGGGGGGAAACATATTGGGTTTCTTAACATCACACAATGTTTACTCTAAAATTTCAAATCGCTTTTGGCCCATTGCTACCGGCGGCTGGAGTTTTTGTCTCTAGTCATGGAACCTTCCTCTGAAACAAAAAAATTTCATCTGGCTTACCATCACGAATAAGATTAACACCTGGGATGTTCTCCAAAAGAAAGGATGGACTGGCCCAAATGTCTGTCACCTCTGTTTTCTTGAAGTGGATTCCACTCAGCACATCTTCATCCATTGTTCTTTCACCAGAACGGTCTGGTCCATCATCACATCTGCTCTCAATTTAAATTTCACCTGGGATGGAGCCACACTGGCATATTGCTTCGAGAACTGGTCCAAACTCACCAATCAATCCATAAACTTTCCACCCATGGTCTATTGGTTCATTTGGATTGACAAAAACTCTTGCATCTTTGAGAATAAATCCCCCTCTGCCACCACCATAGCATATAAATCACTTGGTCTCCACCATACCTAGACGACCATCCATCCTCAAGCTAAGGCGATAGCTTCCATGTACAAGTCTCCCACCCCAGAGAAGTCTCATACACGCTGGTTCGATGGAGACTCCCAATCAAACGAAATGCAGAGTGGCGTTGGTGGAGTGCTACATCTCTCCACAAATACATTTTGCAGATGGACATTAAATTGTGGACAAGGTTCCAACACCAGGGCGAAATTGTTGGGAGCCTGGGCCTCTCTTCTCCTGGCTTCTAAACTAAATCTAGACCCTATTCTTTTGTATGGATACTCCCAAATCATCATAGACTGGTTCAATAACAATATCAACCTAGAAGTCCCCTCCCTCTTTGGCTAGATGGAAAGGATCTGACATCTACAAACATCCTTCTCCAAGTTAAATTTCAAGCATACATATCGAGATAACAACAAAGAAGTGGACTTTCTATCCAAGGTTGCCCTCTAGAAGAAAGTGAGATCCATTTTTTATAACCTCTATGTGGATGGGCATGAGGGTCCCCCACTTGCTCTCAAGCTTGTCTAGGACCTCTGGCTAAAAACATATATAGATCTATCTAGCCTCCATTCAGCGCATCTCCCGCTAGTGCGGACTACTCTCCTGTACTCTTCTTCCATGACTATCTGCTCTTGACTACTTTTGTAAAGACTTGCATTGATTTGTATTTCCCTTCTCATTGGGCTATCAGTTACAAATTATGTTTTGTGTTTTATTTTCTCGAACTGAGAACACATTTATATCATTAATATAAATTGCAAAAATTTTTCTGTGGAAAAAAAAAAGCTATAAAAAACAGGTTTGGTGTGCATCCTACACTTCATTCTCATCTTGATAGGTATAGTCGTCCAGAAGTATTTAATCAAAAAAAAGCATTTTGGATTCGTGAAGAATGTACTATTTTTATCACATCAAATGAAAGAACTCGAGGATCCTCTACGTCGAAGTGCTCAATGATTGGGTGAGCGAAGCGGTGTATATACACTGTGAGCCAGTTAAGATGGGTTTTATTTTATTTAAGTTATGTCTTGCAGGATAAGGTGCACGACATTACTTGTGATTGTACTCCTGGTGACATTATCAGTCTACAGGTCCTACTATCGAGATTATCAAAGATACCATACAATAATCCTTCATTTTGTAAGTATACGCCGACAGAATTGGTTAAAGAGGTTGCTTTAATTATTAATGTACCCATAATTTTTTAATGGTTTAATGAAACTTTCGTGGAGGAAGACATATTTTTTAAATGATTTATTGAAACTTTATGGGAACCCCTTATTCCTAAGAGTTCTTGATGTTGTAAAGGAGCTGGAAAGCCCCTTATTGATAAAGGACTCAATGTTGTTAAATAAGATAAAGGACTTGATGTTGTTAAATAAGGACTAGGTGGAAATGGAACTTGGTGTACTAAGGGCTGCATGGGGAGCATAATTTGATGATCTAACGAGTTTTCCCAAAGAATAACTTCAATATCCATAGTACACCAACAATGTAACACATTGAAGAGCATTGAGGATGAGTTATTTGAAATCAAGGTAAAACAAGACATTACCATGGCGTTGTTACGTGAATACATTCAAGAGCGGTTGAACAGTGTGTTAAAAGCAATCCTTAACCCACCATAGTCTTGAAGCTCAAAGAAACGACTATGATGGTTTAGCTGGACATTGCTCCCTCTTATATAAAGAAACCAAAAGAAGAACAAAAGAGCCCTATGCTTCCATTTTGTGAGTACATGGTTTGTCTGAAGCAATTCCCTTTACTATTTTCCTTTCCCAATTTGCAAATCATMTAGGCTTGTCATTCGAGTATTACTGTGTGCAAGTCTGATTTCTAATTGTCCCCCTTTATGTCTTCCAGGTTATTTCTACTCGATATAAGTTCCATGGGAGCCCCAACCCAACTATGTAGTGTTGGATTGTTGCGCACATTTTATTTGATATTGAAACACTCAATTTGCACTTATTTTTTGAAATCTCACAGAGAATTATCTTGGGATTCATAACTTTTGTGATTCCAGGCTTCTATTTCAAGAATGAAATATTGCGAATGAGTTTCCTATGCATCCCTATGATATGAATGTGTTTAAAATCATTTAAAGTTATTTGAAAGGACCATCTTTGCTACTCTTTGTTTTGTTCATTTTGCTTCAGATAGATTGTTGTGTCTTGCCATGTTATGGAAACATATTTTATACAATGTTAGGAATTGTACTCTCTCTTTATGATTTAAAACATTTTTCTTTTCAATCTTTCCTTTGCATGTTCCACTCTTGTGCATCAATGTGATGAATGATAAAACTATTGTTTGCAAATTTGGACATAATTATTATCTGAGTGAGAAATAGAGGAGCACCACCTCTTTAAAAATATAGAGGATATTTTTGAATTTCCATAAAAATACCCTACGAGGTTGTCTCTTGTCCTTAACAGGAAAATATATCAACGGTAGCATGGATCCCTTATCAAGCTGCACATTTTTCAACCCATGCCACCTTCACCGTCCCAGGGTGGAGACATTTACCCCACCACCACCCACCCTATCACAAATACACATTGCCACCCCCCACCACCCGATGTCCCTTGGGAGTGAAAATGTGCAATTTTCACCCCCAAAGTCTTCACCATCCCAGGACCTTCCCAAGGTGCACACCTTCACCCCACCACTACCCCCCCTTATCACAAATGCACATCATCATTTCCTAACCAACCACATCCCCAAGGGGTGAAGATGTGCATTTATCACCANACCCGATGTCCCTTGGGAGTGAAAATGTGCAATTTTCACCCCCAAAGTCTTCACCATCCCAGGACCTTCCCAAGGTGCACACCTTCACCCCACCACTACCCCCCTTATCACAAATGCACATCATCATTTCCTAACCAACCACATCCCCAAGGGGTGAAGATGTGCATTTATCACCACCAACCACCACCCACCCTGTCACAAATGCACATCATCACTCTACAATTTAATGTCCATGAAGGGCAAAGGAATGTATTTTTCATCCCCTACCAAATTTACCCTTCAAGGGTGAGCACCTTCACCATACCACCACTTGCCCTATCACAAATTCACAATCTCAACCCCATCAACTAGCATCCCCGAGGGATGAAGGTGTGCATTTTTCACCCCTTGTCATCTTCATTCTTTGAGGGTGCACACAATCACCCCACCACCACCCACTTTTCATGAAAGCACATCATCACCCCCACACCACCCATTGTCCCTATAATGTGAAGGTCTACATTTATCATCCCTTGCCACCTTGGTCCTTCACCCTTCCACCATCCCCCCACCACTTAGCATCCTCAAGGGGTGAAGGTGCAATCAATACCTAATTAAGGACACAAGGGCTCCAATGTGATTAGAATGGTTAGGATAAATGGAACAAGGTAAACAAGGGTTCCACAAGTCAATTGAAACTCCTCTAAAATGCTTTATACTATGTCATTGTACTAGGTACATATATGCAAGTCGAACTTACTCAAATTGAATTGTAATTACCTATAAAGTCAAGGTTTTGATATTATATTCACCTTATCAAAGCCCAAGGGCTTAGTTCAACCTGTTGTTGCCAACATTGCTCTTCATTTAGCTAGTTTTGTATCAATATGTGCCTGATACAAATGAGTTGCACTAGTTTACACCAATGAAAATACTAACGATGTCATCCATAAATATAAGGAAACATCCTTTAAATTCCCCCGCAAAGTTTTCCTAAGGAAAAAAAGGTTCACCTCATTAAAACAAACAACTCACATATTATAACATACCAAAATGTCTAAGTGTTTAAAATATAAAAAAAATTATAACATATTGAAATAAAAGAAAAAAGAAAAACACCATACCGAAAATTTCTTATGAAGATTGACATCTTCACTTTTTCTAGTGCAAGTGATGCATAATGGGAAAAGAAGGCTTTTGTTTGTCCAAAGACGATGCATGCCTTTCCTTTTAAAACAACTTTGATGAATTGAGTAATTTATGAATGGCTAAAGTGAACTTTAATATCGGTAAGTTTAGAGGGCATCCCTTCCATAAATTAGATGTGCAAATGGATGCCATGAAAGTTGCTCCAATAGCTCACATGAAGGTTGCTTCAATAGATCACATGGTGACTAGACACATACTTATAAGTATTTCAACACAAATTATGATCAACAATGCAATGTACAATGTACATGAAGAATTGGAGTTTTTGTGTATCCACTTTTAAATATGGTAGGGAGTAAGATAATACATCTTAAATGATACCTCGGTTTTTAAGGAAATCCATATTTAGATGGAGTTATAAAGATGTTTTAAGATTATATCCATTTCTGGATAATACAATGAACATCTTAGTACAACCTTACTCCAAAATAGGGTAAAGACTTTTAAATCAATTTTAAATTCAAATCTTATTCTTTGGGTGACCCTTGGGTTATATGAATGAACAAAAATGTTAATAAATTTAGGAAGTCAACATTCCTTTATGTTGGATCCTTATGTTAGGAATAAGGCCGGGTTATTTTCATTCACAACTCATAAAATGTGATTTTGCACAAGAAGAGCATAACCCATAAAATGTAATTTTGCAGAGGGAACCCTTGTGGGTTTTGGGAGTATATTTGGATGGAAAAAGATGTTAAAAAAATGAACTTTTATAAAATAAAAAATTATAAAATTTGAGGGAATTTCCATAAAGTAGCTTTTTTAAATGTTATTTCCTTATTTATGTGAGTTTAGTGAAAGTTAATGTTACTATCACAATTTTCAGAGCAATAAGTAAAATAAAAAGAAATTAAGCATATAACATCAAAAGTGAATTGCACATAGAAATACATAACTCAGAAATGATCCAATAAATTTTCAATAAAAATCGAATAGAATCTCATTCAAGTGCATCAAAGCATCTCCTTAAATTTGATTCGTTAGATATTTAAGTCCAAAAGAAGATTCGAATTGTAGTCTTATATAAATATAAGGTACCCAACCACTAAATTTTTATAATATGGAACTCACATCTAGGAGCATCACTTTCTCTRCTCACTTTAGTTTAGCCTCATTAAAAGGTATGCTCTTGGTGGACCAGCATTAGAAAATTCCTTGGTAAAATATTCCCTTTATCCCTCAACTTTTTTTTTTCCAGGAGAAAAAGTATCTCGAATTTATATTAAGTATAAACTCATTTACAAGGCATAAGTATCTGACAATATAAATCGGTCATCGGTTCAAGTCACTGCCAATACAGAGAATGTACAGCACAGTTGTATGATTCCAAAACTCGCCTAAGAAGCCCCATCCCGAATCAAACTAGACCTGTCCCTCAACTTCACCAGTGAGGGTCGGCGCAAAGGATCATACTCCCGGTTACACATCAGTTGACAGGAGTATGCTGATGACAACATTCGACCACTTCCATAATCTGTCCACCTTTGGAGTCAACAGTATAATCAGCATAGAGTGTCTAAGACTATACTCAGCATACCCTGTATCGAGAATTATACTGCTTTCCAGCCATCAAATAAGACATAGCAGGACCGGAAAGAGTCTGCCAACCTCCATCAGAATATGGTTAGTTGTGTCATGGGGCTGTCCACTCCATTGTCTCTGTGAAAAATGGAAAGCCTCCCAGTCACCTCCTTAAGAGCCTTCTTAGAGAGATCGTCCGCTACACCGTTGAGTGCCCTCGGTATGTGTTGAAATTTAATCTCAGAGAATAGATTTGTCAGCGCCTGCACTTTCCTTTATCCCTCAACTTACTTATTGCATCTTTCACCTTTCTTCTTTTCTAATTTATTTTATTCCCTTGCAACTTGTATAATTATAATTAATGCAAGCTTTTATGTGTGTTTAATGCGGTTCATTTTCTTTTCTTTTTGCTTTATATTTTTAATATTTTGATTTTTTTTATTCTACTCATAAAAATGTGAAAAGGTTATTTTTAATTTTAAGTTAAAAAGCATATATTCATTCAATTTTTTTAATAATGAAAAGTTGTAAAAGTAGATATATTTTAATTTACAAGAATAAACTAATTACATATTTAAAAACAAATTCTAAATAAAATATTACTCTTCCAATTATTTAAAATGTTAAAATTTAACAAATAATTAAAATTTCAATAAAAAAATTATATATATATATATATATATATATATATATATATATATATATATATATATATATAATTTTAATTATTTAAAATGTTAAAATTTAATAAACAATCATATGAATAAATTGAAATTTCAATAAAAAAATAGTGAGGGTTAGGGTATGTACATCTCCATAGATTTTAGCACTCAAATAGTTGCACGGAGGGGGTCCTTTGTCCCACAAATAAGGTGGTCTCATACGTTTCGTTTTGACCTTAAAATGACGTTTTCTTTGGATGAATTATAAAGTGTTAAAAATGACAATATAAAACTTTAGACACAATCACAAAATCAAACATTTTTATGAGTMCTCATATGAGAGAGGATGTAATCTATGTATTCATATGATGCATCAAYGMTACATCTTATATTCATATTTTGAGCATACCCCAATCATGTTTGACCATGTGAATCATGTTCATTATAGATCTCATTAGAAAATAAGAAATTATAGTAGATCTTGGGATTTTTGTTGAAGGGTGATAATTTTATCAAAATTTACTATAAAATCAATGAAGAGGCCTTACTTGTATTATAGACCTCTAAGAACATGACAATATAGCCTGATTGCGTCCATTGCTTATTATTTAGGTTAAGATGTTTATGATTTTGAGCTTCCCAAGATCCATAGAAACATGAAACTAAAAGAAATTACTCATCAAAACCACTGATTATGTTATTTTTATTGAGGATATTGATTGTTCACTTTATCACTCAAACCATGTGAAAACACATGAAAGAGTGGGATGATAATAAAAATTATATTACCTTCTCCCTAACTTTCTTAAGAATCCCACCCATCATAAAAAATGTTGTTCCAAACATTAATGCTACAAAGGAAATGTCTCATTGGTCATGGGCTTGGGATGAGGTAGGGGGGAAGAGAGATATGGCGCATTCTCAAAATGTTTGCAAAGTATCATCACATTGTTGTTAATGTTGCTAGAAACAAGAAGAAAAAGGTGAAAGGGTGATAAATAAAGATGCATGGAATTGGGAGAAGGGGAATGATCATTTTGGAGAACAAAAGGAGTGAGGACTTGATGATGCTATTAATTGAATGAACAACATCACAATTCTCATTGTTGTAATCACAGTTTTAGGTTTTATGATGTTGACATAGTTCATTATGTGCAAGTTCATATCTAAGCTTAATCAAGAACATACAAGTTAGAAAATTTCACCAAGCTTAATAAAGCTTTTAATCCCAAATATAATTATTAAATAGTTTTATGTGAAAGAAAGAAAAACTATGTATTATGTTTATGGTGAGCTTGACCAAACTTGTACAAGATTGATGGATTGTTGAGAGATTTACATTCAATTCTTAGTTACATGTTTTGTTCCCATTATCTATTGTATTAGTGGGATGTCATGAATTATTATATACTAAGTGGTTGACAAGCCCATGAATGTGCTAAAATAATAATCATATTAGATACCAAAGCTATAACGATGTCACGAATTTTAACATGCAAACACATAGCATTATGAATGCAATAAAATAACTATGAATCAACATGTTTGATACTATTAGTGAGATGGAATATGTGAAGATGAAAAAAAAAACATGACCTAATTTCCCTAGGTTTCTTTATGTTTATTGTTCTCTTCAAATTTAACATTCAACAATTCATTTGTAATCAATCTTACTTGTAATCTCATAATGTCATTACAATGTACATCCATAACCTATGACTTTTTTTTTGGTGTTTTGAAGAGCCAAGAGTAGAGGCAAAGATAACAAAGGAAATGGCATTATTGTGAGTGTCAGAGGCAAAGATAACAAATAAAATAACATTATTAAGATTCATTTATTAAGTGAGAGGTTGACAGACATTCCCAGCCACCAAAAGCTTATGTAAAATGATACCCTTGATTCTCAATAGATGTGTGAAAGAAAGGAACATACATAACTAATGAACACAAAATGAGTAGATATATGTATAAAGTGATATAATGACAACATGAGCAAATAAAATATGTTTGATTGAAAAAGAGAGACATACAATAGTTACCAACTTAATGAGAACTGTGACCTCAAAACGAGAACTCTGGCCCAAAAAACCCACATTTTTGCATAAAAAACATGAAAATCAACCTCCAAATGAAAAAGTGGTGCTACCGGCATCACCATTTTTTCAAACAGGGTCAAATTACAACATTTTTCAAACGTGGCCTTCAAAACTCATATAGTAGCTCAAAAAAACCTTAAAATTAACACATAAATAAAAAAGTTACGCTAACTAAAAATAAATAAAAAATCAAAACGTTAAAATTATGGCTAATTACAACCTAATTGAAACCGTGGTTTTGACAATAGATCCCTATGCCAAAAAAAACCCAAAATTGGATACAAAATGATCACTTTAAAGTTTATTTATTAACTTCTTTTTTTTAATTTATATTAAAAAAAATAAATAAAAATAAAAATAAAAATTGCAATTTTATTTTTTTGTAATGAAGCAAAAAAACACATTTATAAAAATATTCAAAACCCAAATTAAACAAAAAAAGAAAAACATAAAAAAAAGGGGTGGAAAAAAGAAACCTAAAAAATAAAAGAAAAAAAATTAAAATTTCTAA
>JASDQU010816204.1:50892-61687 GCA_032191745.1 Picea mariana
ATATTAACCCTGGCCCAACTTTGCTTATCAGGCTTTTGCCCAAAACTCCAAGCTTATTCCCAACCCAAGGTGGATAAGACTATTGCAGGCCATGCATTGAAGAAAATGAAATTCTGGAAAGTAATGGTATGGTGAGCATTTGGAGCTGCATATATTTGGAAGTTGTGAGGGTAGGACTTTTTCAGGCATCGGTTTTTCTATGTTCTGAAAGAAACTTATTGTCTTGTCCTATATCGAAAAGTGACATGGTTTTCTGTTTCATCTATTTGTCACTTGGTTTAGTTTATGAAAATGGATTCTAAAATTGAGTTGTTGAACCTTTGGTGAAGAAGGAAAATAAGTGCTAATTTGAATCTATACAACACTAAAACATTACAATCATTATATATGATTGTAATGAAATTTTCTAGGGAAACTGTAAAAATTATTTTCAAGTGACATTGTAATCATACCATTGAGTTTCAGGACCGCTGCACAGAATGGAGGAATTTCCTTTAAATTCTAACCATTGGTGAATAGTCTAGATACCATAGTGTTCAGTATTTTGGAAATGTTTTTCTTCATGCGGTTTTTATATTACGGAATTCTGTTTTTTTCTTTCCTGGGTACAGGACTGTGTTGTGAAATTACAATAACCAATCCAAGGATTCATGTTTTCATGGTATTTCCACAAATCATCCTACAATTGTATAAAGTTGAGGAGGTGTAAATGGTCAGTTTGGGAAATAGTAAAAATTGCTTTTCAGATTGAGCTCTGAAGAAAATAGAATCAACTATTGTTTTTGTGAAACATGTGAAATTCTATATGAAGAATTTTTCCATATACAAGAAAAAATTTGTACTCAATTTAAATTAAAAAACCCCATATAAAAGTTAGTAAACCTTTTCCCCATTTTTTTAACTACATTTTCCCCATTAGTAAACCTCTTCCCCTTTTCCCCATTAGTAAACCTCTTCTCCTTCTTTTACCTACATCTTACTTTTTTCTCCTTTTTTGTATACCTACATTTTACTTTTTAACTTACATTACATCCTTTACTGAAATTGACTATCGATTCGCTTAGCTTCCATATTTCTCTTCGACATCTCCATGCTTATTTTCCTTCAATACACATTCCCACACCTCTTTTGAATTCTATCTAGAGAACCTAAAAGAAAAGGAAGTAAAGGATTGGGAATGTGCATTCGTTTTGGTTAAGAAGATCAAATACAATAATGTGTTGTTGGCATTCAATAATGTAAATGAACGATTCAACATATAAATCAAAYGTTAATAGCCTAAATTGTGCAAAAGGACATGGAAAGTAACAGAATAAAAACCACATGACCCAAGAATTGTGCAAAAAGACATGGAAAGTAAAATCCTATTTTAGATGTGTCACACATTTTCAAGTATGTCTGTTGGAGGCATAAACCAACTAGAAAGCCTCCCGGGRCAGACTAATGCTTATGTTTTCAAAGCATTCCTCCCTAGAAAAGCCTTTTTATTGGAAGGTCAAGAGAGTAATAAACCATATAACACACAACATACATCATCTTGAACAGAAACTAACATTATGTATGCATGATTTTGAAAGAGTTTGTATTTAAATAATATATTATCAAAAAACAAATTTGATCGTTATAATCCAAAACACACGTTAACAAAAACACCAGAAACATCCTTGCTTGAGAATGCTAGCAGGTTAGATTCGCCATTCCTCTGTAAGCTGACATTTTTTTTCACTAGATTAGGAGCAAGATGCTCCAAAATATTAAGATCAAGGTTAGAGTCCCATCAATGATTACGTTCCTCGGGGCTTTGTGGCGTTACGTTCCTTAGAGCTTGCCGGCCTCACTGAATGTAGGGTTGGCAGGAATATCATTCCATGGCCCAGCATCAGAATTCTCACACCCACCGGGGCATTTGCAGGAACCTCCTAGGAATTCGGGCAGATTCTCGGAGTCTACCAGCTCAAGTAGTTTATGTGCATAGTTGGAGCCATGTACTTCTATTTTCTTTTGGGTTCTCTTATCAAGCCATGGCTTTATCACAGACCATATTGCCTTAAAGGCTGTGGGAGAATTAACAATGATCATTTTTCCAAGGTATTCAGGATAATAGTCTTGATCCATCTTTGAAACCTTCTGAATGAAGTGTCGRACTTGCTTGCTCATATGCTTCATTGTCTGCACAAAATTAGATAAGCTCTTTCAGCACAATAAAGGAACATTTATAAAATTTAAAAAGATAAAGAGGGAAAAAAAGTGTTTTACACAGACAGAAAAAAGAGACAATCACGTTACTGTCTCCAAAGACAATGTTCTGTGTTGCTCATTTTAAATTTTACTAGTTGGAAATCTCATATTTCGACAGAATTTTCATCTGACTGCTATGTTTGGATTAGATAAGAGGCTGTAGTTTTTTACTGATGTCAATTTGACGGTGTATTTTATGTTCATGGTTTCCAGGTTGGGAGAGTTCCTAGGCCTGCAAGGTATCAAACAGGTCAGAAAGAGGCTGTTATGAGTGATCGCTATTGTTACACATTTTCTAGCCTTTTTCCTAACAACATGATATAGTTGATGCCATGACATAATGCCTGTAACTCTGCAAATACTTGAGGTGCTATTTCAGACTATTAGTGGAAAATTCCTGTAATGAACATTATATAGTTTTCTTTTAAACTTTCATCCATGTGAGCACCCTATGTGCTGTTCTGTAGGGTTATTGTTTTTAATCTTCTAAAACTGGATGATAACAAGGATCGAATGCGATGGGCATAAAGGGCACATTATATCAGTACAAAAGATAGTCACAAAAAGAAACGGTGTTACATTGAAAACAATAAGCTGCATTACTGTACACCCAGGTCCCATGTCAGATATAAAAGATTGTGTTAAAGAATTTCCTTGTAACAGCTAATTCTTGCAGGAATTTTATGACAAGTATAATCTTTTCTAAATGCACTGTGTCCTCGAATCAATATCCTCTTATRGGCTTCTAAGTTCTAAGTTACAGCTTTCAGGGGTGCTTATTCCTAAAGTCCAATGACAAGAACAAATTGATAGAGAGAGAAACTCTTTACGAAATCTACGATGTCAAAAACCCTGATCACAMATGAACTGTAATATGTAAATTTTAGTTTCTAATCAATTCAAATCTAAGAAAAAAWGGAAACAATGGATTAAGGTTTATATGACACACCACTCCTTTAAGATCCAAAATGGTTAGGGACTGATTAATGGTCCTTCCAGCTTTCCTGGAACAAGCAGGGAACTTCCAATCAATAAGAATTTCCCATTCTTTGACATGATACTGAAGCATACGATCCAATGTTGTAACCTTCAATAGCTCCTCTAATTGCAGCTGACCAAGCCTTTCTATATACACAGGGCGACCAAACTTGTCTGTTTTGTGATGAAAGTGAGGATAAAGCTCCCTCACTAACTTCCTTTCAGGGAATTGGAAGGTCTGCAAGAAACTAAAATCACTTTTAGATTCCAAAATCATTAAAACCATCCAAACAGAGAAGATAACATTTTAGAACACCAATTTTTTGTTGAGTAAAAGTTATGAATTGCAGTGTTTTCAGAGAAATGTATGAACCTGAGCACAATATACACATTCATAGATCTCAATCTATACTCATCAAATATTGACTAACTTTCATAAGAGAAACCATTTAAAGAGAAGTTTGTAGTACCAAGCCACGTCTAGACTTATCAAATATTGACTGCAACTTCATAACATGTACCATTTAAAGAGAGGTTTGCAGTACTAAGCCATCTACCCAAAAGTTTCAAAGGGATGAAGCAGGGTTCTACTCTTGGAGAGATTTGGCAGAATCTCTACCCTTCAGACAAGTCATCTTAGCTAAAGGAAGTTTGTTCTATTGTGTAGCCCCTGAGGGTGTGCATCTCATAGTACTTTGGTAACAAAAAGGGGAAAATAATAAATATGTGAAGATGCAAATTATATCCTTGCATATTGGGGGATCTACATCTTTTTCAGTTTCAGGGGCAATTTCATTAATCTAACCATTTAGAGAAAAATATGTGAAACTTGGCATGATAAATGTCTAGAGATAGAGAAGGTAAAAAATCGTGGGCAGATCTGTATTTTATTGAATCAGAACAATTTCCCTAAAATGTAATCAGATGCGTACCTCTTTGATGGTATCAGCACCGAACTCTTGACGCCATTCAATCATTGTCTCATACATGGCCCTGGCCTTACCAACRTCGAAGGAACGAGCCCTCAGAAACCTCAACAGATCCAGCTCCGTATCTTTGCAGCGTATAACCCTGGACTCCTTCAACGCCACTTTCAGTTTYCTCAAAGCCTCTTCCTGGGCAGGAGATCGATCCTCCATATGAGCAGCAGAAGATCCACCCATTCCGTTCTCTTCCTCGCTGTCTTCCTCAGGCTTCACGCTGCTCTCACCCCGGGAAGCGCAGTGCCCCAGATCCAACACAGGACGAGACAGGGCCGATGTAAATTTCCCCACTAAATGGGCTTCCCTCAGCTTAGAATACATTTTATATCTGACACAAACTACAATGGCCTGGGATAATACTATTTAAACCTTTTGGATATCTGCAAGGCTACTTTATAGAGAAAGCAAGCTGCATTGCCCGCAAACGAAACTGTCAGGAATATGCCTATATTCGTCCGTGCCTGTTACGCTATCGGGAGTTAAAAAGGCTATTCCAGAGCTTAAAATCTGGCTTAAGCCCTTCTCTCACACAGAGAAATCAACAGAAAATACCATTCCACGCGCAAAAGTATCAAATTATTCTTCCCCTAAAAGATGAATACGCCTTCCACCACCACAGATGTTATATGCATGTAGAAGACTCCTTCCGAAATGGGAGTCAATGGCTGTAACGTAAGACAACGGCAGGATTAATTACAGATTAAAGAAGAAGCTAATGGGCAGTCGTGAAACGGCCAAATTTATCACACCGAGCCACAACCGAAAAGCCAAAGAGTGGATTAAACTCCATGCCCAACTATATTTGAAGAAAGAATCTGATAAAAAAAACCTATATTGGATTGCTTGGACTTAAAGAAATCATCTAAGTTTGCCCAGCATTTAAGCATGAAAGCCACGATACCTTGTTAGAAGTAAAAGAAGAAAAAAATCTTGGCGTCACAACCAGAAATCAGGTGCGAGTATGTGATTCGATGAAGATCGGAATAAATGACAGAAAGTAATACCCAAACAACATAACGTAGCCGTTATAATCCGTGCATCCGGTAGCCGTTGGCAGTCAGATCATCGCGAGGCACCTTCAACCTGTCACGTGAAACCCCAAATCTTCCGCAGGAGAAATKATTTATATATWTAYATATATATATATATATATACACGCTACAGAGGAAAATATAATGTGAAATTTATAAATATGCGGGTCTTGAATTTCATTTCATAGGAATCGGCCCTTTGTCGCCCACCAACTAAAGCGGAGATTATTTMACCTTGACCTTATGTGGTTGTCCTAACCTTGACCTTAGCTCAAGGTTGACGTTACTTCATAATTAATTAATTCACGATATTTTCACTAATTAACGCGAGTATAAAAAAGAGAAAGAAACCRGAATTATTTTTTTCCATTAGATRCGCCCGTGGGGACAAGTGGGGTTTTGGATTCGATTTCATGGTCGGGTTGTAGGTGGAAGTTGGTTTTCGGGCGTAAGTTTTTGGGACAAGCTTTTAGACAAAAGTCGGCTTTGAGTGTACAAATGATTTAAAAAAGAGAAATTGGTTTTGAGATTTAAATCCTTGAAGTGATGCGGGGGTTGGTATCAAGGTAGATGTTGAAGGTGTAAAATTGAAATGTACACCGTTATGTTTATACTATTTTCATCATGAAGGTGGGTGTGGAGGAGTGAAAGTGTGCATTTGAATGGGGAACAATGAAAGTTTGCATTTGAAATGGTGGTGAATTCAAATGTACATCGTTATTTTTAGATATTATTTTTGTCATGAAGGTGGGCTTGGAGGAGTGAAAGTGTGCATTTGAATGGAGAATAATGAAGGTTTGTATTTGAAATGGTGGTGGTGGAAGTTTTTAGATATGTATTTGAAATGGTGGTGGTGGAAGTTTTTAGATAAGTTTTAATGTAGAAGTTGGCTTTAGGGTCAAACTTACTCCACAAGTCCTTAGGCAAAAGTTAGTTGACTTTTGTATGTAAGTTTCTATATAAGATTTCAAGTAGAAATTGGCTTTGAGGTGCAAACCCTTAAGTTGATGTTGATGTGATGCCTCAATAAGTAAGTAGAATACACCTAACAATTACGTGTTTTGGAATTATTTCTCAGACATTGAATAATACTAATAATCTAATTTAAAGGTTATGGTCTAACTAAACAACAATTATGTGTTTTGGAATTATTTCTAAGACATTGAATAATACTAATAATCTAATTTAAATGCCATGGTCTAACTAAACACCAAATTGATGTATGAAATTTCGTTGTTTAATTTCATACATGGGAATTAGCCATGTATGAAATTCCCATTTCACATCCCACCTTATGTAAGTTGGTTCTTAGTTGTGTTATTGCTTGTTTTTCACACCATGAGATACTAAGCTTCAAGTAGTCTTGCACTTTGATCTCCTCCCATCTATTAAAGTTGTATGTGTAGTATTGTTGTTTTTTAGCATGGTGTCATCTTGTAGCTGCATTCTTGTACATGACTTTTCAACGCCTTTTTATTTGTTGGACACCTTTCTCCTTCTATACTCAACTTTTCAAACCATTTTATGCATTGTTGATTTAATGTTTTCTTCCTTAATTTCAGGGCATATAGTGTAGGAGAAAGTGTTGCTTAGTTTCAACCTCATTTCCACATAATCAACATAATGTTTCCTTGTATGGGTCCTTCTATTGTTCTCATCTTCTTGTTTTACATCTCACCCTATGCGTGTTTGTTCTTAGTTGTGTTATTACTCATTTTGCACACCATGGGATGCTAAGCTTCAAGTAGTCTCGCCCTTTGATATTCTAGCATTTATTGAAGTTGTCTATGTAAGATTGTTGTTTCTTTCAGCGGTGTCTTAATTTTCTCATATTTTTGTATATGACATTTTAATGTATTTTTATTTGTTAGGTGTATCTTTTTTCTATATTCAACTTTTCATATTATTTTTTATTGTTAAATTGATGTCTTCTTCCTCATTTTTAACTCGTTTTAACTTATATATATATATATAATGATTTTATATTATATATACAAAAACAATATAGTCAAAATTCCGAGAAGTCTTTAGAATCGGTAACCAAACTTCTATCCCGAAATTTTAGGGTCACTGAGTTTTTCATAATCCTCTTGTCCATGATTCTACTATACTCAAACTGGATCTTTTCCCTGTTAACAGTGGTTTTAGCTATTACATAGTTCAATATGGGGATTAAAAGTAAATTCCCCGTGGAGGAGAAAAAAAACAAAAAACAAAACCACTGCATCTTTCAAAGAAAAGGAGAAAACGAAAGATAACCTGAGATCAAGTCCATCATTCAACTATCTAGTTATGCTGCCCCATGATTGGTTCTTCCTTAGGGAACCTGTTAGGTTATGGGTGGTCATTGTCCAACCTAATTGGATGATCCCTGGTCCCCTCCTAAATGACGTTGCCCTATGGGTGTCGTTGTTGCCAACTCTGGTCTCTTGTTGTCCTCTCGTGGAAACAAATCCCAAATTGGGCTTTACAGAAAAGCTCAAATTTGGCCTCTAGAATGTGCACGACACGCAAAGTGGCTTTGTTCTCTATATGTTGTTGTGACATGGCCTAGGCCACCATAGCCTTGGTTAGCCAATATGTTTTCGTGAGGCGAAAGTATTTGGTGTCCTTGGTACGAGACTGCCCTAGGTCTGCTACCCTATAATTGACTTCCATCAGAATATCCTCATCCGAGATTGTCTTTCTGTTCTTGAGGGACGCGTCATGAACCATGAACATGGCTCTCTTTTTTTCTTCCGAGCAGAGGCTATGGAAGTGGTTTCTCGCCTCTCCAACAACTCTCGTTGCTCTAGTGCAGGCCATCGGGTCTATTGGTAATTATTGCTCCCACTCCCCTCTCTTCTGTTTGAGTCTCCCATAGGTCCCATTCAAGTCGTGGCCTTTCATGGTATCCTTGCTCCACCCTATATCAGTGCCCCTAAGTTGCAATCAAATCTCTATCCTCGACCACCAGAGAGGTGGGGGTCTCAGACTAGTATTATCTACATAGGATTAAGGGATTTTCCTGCTTAAAAAAATCCCCACATATAGAATTGAGCAACCTAGGGTGGTGGAGCACCCCAAGTCACTAACCTCCTCCCTTCTCGCAAGCACCACGACTCGCTCGAAAACCAGTCTTCATGATCCAGGGGGATATCGGTGGCCACCCACCTCTTCCAACTGGCTCAAAACATTATTTATCCAGGTGGATATCAGTGGCCACCTACCTTTTCCAACTGGCTCAAAACAATTTTCTGACAATTTTGGTAATTTACTATTTTTAGCAATTTTTAACATCTGGGGCCATTTTGAGGGCCTAAATGAAGGTTTTTTGGGATCGAGCTTCTCAATGATAGCCAAAGACTCTCATTGAGCCCCATAAATGAATCTCCTCGACGATACCTTTCCAACGAGCTATCGTGCACCCCAAACGAAGATCGTATGCCAAAGTTATGCCCCCGGGAAGTTGATACACCAAACTACCCAAAACGGGGTCCACAAAACTGTTGGTTTTTCATCTTTCGAGGTTAGGGTTTTGGATTTTATTTATGATAAAAAGGCCTTTGGAGCCTCATTGTAAAATCATCTTCTTGTGAATGCAAGTAGCAGACACATCTCTTGTCAGAGATAAGATGCCACCATTCTAGCGAGTCTTTCACTCTATATTTTTACAGTCTTTGTACATTTTTGCTCATTAATAGAAAATTGTGTATTACTGTATCTTTGTGTTTATGGTTGCATCTATGATACATTTATGTTATATTATTGGATATTTGATATATCTCCGTACATTGCTTTATTATATCTCTACTCTCATTTCGTGTCGAAAATAATCCGGATCACTTCAACACGTGGGAGATTCAGACCCAATTTATCTATGGTTCTGTGTAAAAGTCAGTCCTGAAAATGACTGATAATAAACTTAGCCAAAAAAATAACTGATCAAATAAAAACAACCTTACAGGTCTCTGAGGGCCATAACATCAAAAAGAAAAAAACTGGAAGATTACATATTGTATCAAATGAAAAAACCCATCCAAAAAACTGAAAGAAATTGTCTCAGAGTACCAAATAGTGAGGTATATCAGTAAAGGACAAGGTAATCCATGGGACCTGCACATCCAGATTCCCTTAGGCAAAAGTTAGTTGACTTTCGTATGTAAGTTCCTATATAAGATTTCAAGTAGAAATTGGCTTTGAGGTGCAAACCCCTAAGCTAGTGTTGATGTGATATCTCAATAAGTAGGTAGAATACTCCTAACAATTATGTGTTTTGGAATTATTTCTAAGACATTGAATAATACTAATAATCTAATTTAAAGGTCATGGTCTAACTAAACAACAATTATGTGTTTTGGAATTTTTTCTAAGACATTGAATAATACTAATAATCTAATTTAAAGGTCATGGTCTAACTAAACACCAAATTGATGAATGAAATTCCGTTGTTTCTGGGAATTTCATACATGGGAATTAGCCATGTATGAAATTCATATTTCACATCCCACCTTGTGTAAGTTGGTTCTTAGTTGTGTTATTGCTTGTTTTTCACACCATGAGATACTAAGCTTCAAGTAGTCTTACACTTTGATCTCCTCACATCTATTAAAGTTGTCTATGTAGTATTGTTGTTTTTTAGCATGGTGTCATGTTGTAGCTGCATTCTCGTACATGACTTTTCTATGCCTTTTTATTTGTTGGACACCTTTCTTCTTCTATACTCAACTTTTCAAACCATTTTATGCATTGTTGATTTAATGTTTTCTTCCTCAATTTTAGGGCATATAGTGTAGGAGAAAGTGTTGCTTAGTTTCAACCTCATTTCCACATAATCAACATAACGTTTCCTTCCATGGGTCCTTCTATTGTTCTCATCTTCGTGTTTTACATCTCACCCTATGTGTGCTTGTTCTTAGTTGTGCTATTACTCATTTTTCACACCATGGGATGCTAAGCTTCAAGTAGTCTCGCCCTTTGATCTTCTAGCATTTATTGAAGTTGTCTATGTAAGATTATTGTTTCTTTCAGCGGTGTCTTCATTTTCTCATATTTTTGTATATGACATTTTAATGTATTTTTATTTGTTAGGTGTATCTTTTTTCTATATTCAACTCTTATTTTATTTTTTATTGTTAAATTGATCCAGGTGGATATCGAGGGCCACCCACCTTTTCCAAATGGCTCAAAACAGTTTTCTGGCCATTTTGGCAATTTACTATTTTTAGCAGGTTTTCACTTCCGGGGCCATTTTGAGGGCCTAAATGAAGTTTTTTCGAGATCGAGTTTCTCAATGATAGCCGAAGGCATGATTGAGGCCCCAAAATGAATCTCCTCGACGATACCTTTCTAACGAGCTATCACACACCTAAAACGGAGATCGTATGCAAAAGTTACGACCCCGGGAAGTTGATGCACCAACTTACCCAAACGGGGCCCACGTGACTTTTGGCGCTTCATCTCCTAGGGTTAGGTTTTTGGATGTCTAGGACTTTTGGCATACCCGATTATTGTAAAAAGGCCTCTAGAGCCTCATTGTAACCATCTTCTTGTGAATGCGAGTAGCCGTCACATCTCTTCTCAGAG
>JASDQU010816204.1:61772-77952 GCA_032191745.1 Picea mariana
TCCTTATTATATCTCCGCTCTCATTTCGTGCCGAAAATAATCTGGATCATAAATTGATGTCTTCTTCCTCATTTTTAACTCGTTTTAACTTTTATATATATATATATATAATGATTTTCTATTATATATACAAAAACAATATAGTCAGAATTCTGGGGAGTCTTTCGAATCGGTAACCAAACTTCTGTCCCAAAATTTTAGGGTCACTTAGTTTTTCATAATTCTCTTGTCCAGGATTCTACTATACTCAAACTAGATCTTTTCCCTGTTAACAGTGGTCTTATCTATTACATAGTTTAATCTGGGGATTAAAAGTAAATTCCCCATGGAGGAGCAAAAAAACAAAAAACAAAACCACTGCATCATTCAAAGAAAAGGAGAAAACAGAAGATAACCCGAGGTCGAGTCCATCATCCGGCTATCTGGTTGCGTTGCCTCATGATTGGTTCTTCCTTAGGGAATTTGCTAGGTTCTGGCTGGTCATCGTCCAACCTAATTGGATCCTCCCTGGTCCCCTTCTGAATGGTGTTGCCCTATGGGTGTCGTTGTTGTGAACTCTGGTCTCTCGTTGTCCTCTCGTGGAAATGAATCGCAAATTGGGCTTTACAGAAAAGCTCAAATTTGGCCTCTAGAATGTGCACGACATGCAAAGTGGCTTTGTTCTTTATATGTTGTTGTGACATGGTCTGGGCCGCCATAGCCTTGGTTAGCCAATAAGTTTTCGCGAGGCGAAAGTATTTGGTGTCCTTGGTACAAGACTGCCCTCGGTTCACTACCCTATACTTGAATTCCATCAGAATATCCTCATCCAAGATTGTCAGAATAGCCTCCTCTTCATATCATGAGTAACGAATTTGGTCCTTCTCCCACGAGCCCAATTCCAGCCTCATTTGCTCATTATTTCCTCTGTACTGAGGGGGTATGCCATGAACATCATCCCACTTGAACGCTGCATTAAGCCCATCGTTGAACCAATCCTCTGTACCTCCATTACCTGGAGTATCATTTCCCCATACAATTGTCGTATTTTCATTATCACTGCCATCTTTACCAGCCCATGTCTAAATACCTATTAACTACTACCCATGTCTAAATACCTATTAACTACTACCCAGGTAAAAGAATACTACAATTAAGTTAATGCATAGGTAGTTAGCTTCCCCAAATAAGGGTCGTTGGCTCCTACAATGGTCAACCCATACTAGAGTTAAATGAAATTATAGTAATTTCCATGACAATATTTTTTTAAATATGTACTCAATGCGTTGAGTATCTATTTTAATTAAAATATCTCATAAATGATGATGTGTTTTTTTAAATAATATATTTTTTTAACTCATACAATTTAACACTTCTAAATTTAATATTTATTACACAATATTAAAATTAAGAATATATAAAAAAAACAAAAAATGTTTAACTCATACAATTTAACACTTCTAAATTTAATATTTATTACACAATATTAAAATTAAAAATATATAAAAAAAAAAGAAGAAATTTTACAATTCAAGCTTCCTTGCTCTGCGAGCATTTATTAATTCACCATGATGTAATCCCTCTCACTTATATTGCAGGTGGACGCTTATAAAAACCATCACATTTTGCTTTTCCAAGAAACGGAAACCGTTGAATGGTGGCAGAAACCAGAAGTCCACCCCGTAAAGAAAATTTAAAGGCAACGGCCCACGAAACTCATTGCGCGTTAAGAAATGATGCTTCTAGCTGGGGAAGCTCAGCCGTCCATCAAATTTTTTATTAATTAATTAATGGGGTTGGCACCTATTTAAAATGTGGAGAAAGTAAATTCTATTCATGTACTACCACTACCTTTACTTCATTCGGAGAATCTTGTTTTATTTTGCTTTCTCTTGAAACGATAGGTCGTTTTCGTTCGAAGTGTCTGTCTTTTTCGTATTACGTCTACTACTATACTATATATTTTTTAATAAATTGTAATTGCGTTAATGGTAGGGTATCAGTCACGCAACGGCACAAATTATATATTGGATTTATTTTTTTAAGTATTTTATCCCTATGAGTAATTTAATTTTGTAGTAAATAAATTGTTTTGTGGTTTTAATTTTATAAATCTGATAAGAATTTGGTGGTTTTAATTTTATAAATCTGATAAGAATTTGGTAGAAATTTAAATATGAATATAGTTTAATTTATGTATAGAAAAATAATTTTGAGTAATTTTCAATTTATTTAAATTATTAAAAAATTAATCAATATTTTTAATAGATAGAAATTTTAATTTGTTGTATTATGGAAATAATTAAAACTTTATTTATCAATTGAGGTTAGCTTGGGTGGTTGGGAGGAATGATTGTTATTCTCTCCACCCAAATTTAATTTGTGAAAGTGACATGTTGATATTGTTGTAATAACTTCTAGCCCTATTGTTGACCAGCCTTATACCTTATCATCTCGTCATACCAACTACATTATTATATTGTGTGGTAACCTTTCTCATATGCAATATTTATAAAACATATATAATTTAATATGCAATTCAATTAACACTTTTCCATGCATAGGAGGGCCATTGAATAGAATTATGATAATCAAAGGAATTTGAGCCTTTACAATTTTACAAAAGTAAAGTTGATATTTTCTTAAAGGATTTAAATAGTAAATTAAATCTCCTAACTTATAAGGACAACATTGAAGAACTCTATCATAATTTTACAACTACCTTTTCCACTTCTATTAACAAGTTCTTGTTTGAGGTGTCATATAAAAAGAATAATAGAACGACCAACCCTTGGTATGATAAAGAATGTAAAATTGCTAGGAAAGCCATTAGGGATGCTTCTAATGAGTCCTTAAAACTCGATAAGATCAATACGTAATAAACCCTAATTAAACGGAAAAAAAAATGTACTATATCAATAAAAGGCAAGAGCAACTTTCACAACTATATAAGTTGGATCCTAAGAAGTTCTGGAGCCAAATTATAAAACGCAATACTAAAGAAAATAATAGGATTCCCTTAAGGGACTGGAATTCCTACCTTAAAGTCATTACGAGTTCCGTAATGCCATGGACACCATTCCTATTGTCCGTACAAAGGAAGAAGTTTTTTCTTTAGATGACATAGAGTTCGAGGTTAAGCAGGGCTTCTCTAAACCCTAGACACAAAGCCTCATTGTTCCTATTTTTAAAAATGGGGATAGAAACATTCCCTCTAATTATATGACCATTATGATTAGCCCGATTTTAGCCAAGCTTTATGGAATTATTTTGGAAAAGAAGATTAGCCTTTGGCTAGAAAGTCACGGTAAAAGAGCTAAAGGCCAGGTTGGGTTTAGGAGATATCATTCAACTGTGGACCATCTTGTTACCTTTAGGATCATTGCAGAGGAGTTCCACAATACTAAAACCAATCTTTTTTGTTCTTTTGTTGACTTTAGAAAAGCTTTTGACATGTTCCTAGGAAAAACCTTTGGAATAGGTTGGAAGAGATAAAAGTGCCTCTCCAGTTGAGGGCTACTGCAATAAGGATATATGAGAATGTTATTGCCAATTTTATAATCACCGAGGGCTGGTCAAACGAGATTAAATGCAATATCAGAGTCAAACACCCTTGTCCCCTACCCTTTTTGGCATATACGTTGACAAGTTAGAAGATTGCTTGGAAAAAACAGGTTGTGTCGGTGCTACTTTCACTGGTATAGTCATCAATCTTCTTCTTTATGCCGATGATATCGTTCTTATGGCAAGGAGTCTCCATGATCTTGAAAACCAACTAAGAATCCTCAAGGATTTTTGCTCCAATATGGGTATGATTATTAATACTGATAAGACTAAGGTCATGATTATTAAATCCAATAAGATCCCTTCTGATACCTTTGTCTATGACAACAACAACTTGGAGGAAGTGTCTTCATACAAATATCTTGGAATTGATATTCACCACAAGCTCAATTGGAATTATAGCATCGAGAAAAGGATTATTGGGGGATGGAAAGCTTATTATGGACTTGAAAACAATTATAAATTAGCTGATCTTTGGAGTTGGGATAAGAAGAAACTACTATTTGAGACTCTTGTTACACCTATTATTCTTTATAGATGTGAATTCTGGGGCTGTAGTATCTCTCGTGAATCCTGGAGAAAGATAGAGCAAATACAAAAGAATTTTATAACCTATAATCACAAAATCAAAGGAAATATGCCCTATCCCATCCTTCTTTTAGAAACAAGTCTCTCCCCCATTGAGAGCATGGCTATGACTAGATATCTAATGTATAAGAACAAGTTAAACAACATGGAAGACAAAAGGCTTCCTAAAATTGCTTCAAAATCGAGTCATAACCACCATCGACTCAAGCGAGGATGGCATAAAAATGCTCGGTCTTGGCTAAACTATTGGGGAATCATGGAAGACACCATTTTGCAGAATAAAGATACTATTAAAAAAAATGTCAAATCAAAATTTAAGGAGAAAATGTGGTGTGATAAAGAGTTAGAGGAAAAAATAAAATTAAGGTATTATAAGGATGTAATCAACCCTAATCTAGAATATCAAAATTATCTATATGTTTTGCCAAGTGTAAAGAAAAAAATAAACATTGTTAAGATAAGAACAAATTCTCACAAGCTCCATAGTGAAACTGGGCGTTGGTCAGTTCCTAAAACGCCATGGGATGAAAGAGTGTGTCACCTTTGTGACACTAAGAAGGTTGAAGATGAAAAACACTTTCTCTTATATTGTCCAACCTATACCCATATTAGATCTCATTTTCAAAATATTTGTCACACTACCAACCTTCCTGACCTCTTAACTCAACAAAAGTATGGTGATCTTGGAAAGCTTCTCTTAATGCTTTTCAAGTATAGAAACACAATTCTAAAAAATCGCAAATAATCACTTACCCTCTTGAAGTATGATAGATAGACCAATTCAATCTTAGTGGACGTTAATCATCATCATCATCAACACCATGTAAAAATACTTACTCAATATTCACATAAACATTTTAATACAACCCATACCAAAATACTTACTCAATATTCACATAAAGATGTTAATGCAACCCAGGTCAATGCAAAAATAACATTCCAAAAGTCCTCCTTATTAAATTTAACAACATTTATCCTCACAAAAATACCATTATTTCTACACATAAACAAATTTGCCAATGTTAACCACTTAACATATTCTCATACCCATGATGTATTTTAAACATATTTAATAGAAATTGTAAAACCACTTAACATATTCTCACATCCATAATCTATTTTAAACATATTTAATAGAAATTGTCATGTAGAAATTTTTATAAAGTAGCATACATAAATATAAACAGAAATGAAACGATAAAATAATATTTAAAAAAATTAAAAATATAAATAAAATATTTTATGTTATTAAAAAACTAATATAAATTAATAAATAAAGGTGAAATACAATTATAACATCATATTACCCACTATTTTTTAAATTAAAAATATAAATAAATAATTTAAAATTATTATTAAAAAACCAATATAAATTAATAAATAAAGATGAAATACAATTATAACATCATATTACCCACTATTTTTTAATGATGTAAAAAGACATCATTAGAGTGTATATTATTAAACAAATATTGTAGATTTTGTGGATTTGAACATAAAACGATAAGCAATAATTAAAAACATTGAAAGTAATTCAGGTACCTTTTACTGAATTGAAAGTGTTTCAAGTACTTTTTACGGTTATCAAGGAAAGTAACACCACAAATATTTGGGAACTTTTAAGGAAGAGATTATTATACAAAACAAGGATTGACAACTTTTTCAAAGAATGGAGAACACCTCAACCCTAAATAGAGTTTCTTGATATAAGCATTTTGCTTTCATATAAATGGAMCAAATTTTAATGACCTTAATATAATTTATTKGCTTGAAACACCTAAAACTTAGTTAGCAAAAATAATATATATATTTTTCCATTATTTTAAAATTGCAATTGTAGTTATTAGTGATTGATTAGCTTCAAATGGTTATTACATTTGAATATCTACACACTTTGTGGAGAGAAAAATGTATAGTAAAAWAACATAGTTGATTACAGAGGATACATTTTGGCCATTGAGTTTGATTTTGAAATAAATTCATAATTGATGGCATTGTGAGAGAGCATTTACTCTTAAAATTCAACCTTCCATAATGAGCAAGGATGATGTCCACATTGTACCTCATAATGTGTTGGAAAATGGGTTTTGATAGATTAAAGTGTTGGGGAGGAGGATTGCACTATTCATTACTATCATTGGGAAGTGCACCGTTGGTTGGGAAGAAATTGGTAATAATGGTTACCATGATTTGGGTTGTGAAGGCACCATTCTAGGGCATCATTTCACTTCATTTCATAGTACGCTACACAATCGATACCATTGTTGAACAATGAAGTGAAGATAACCACAATGCTGGTGTTGTATCCCTATTTATAATGATTCTAGCAACTACATTGATTCAGATTTTATGAGAAGAACAAAATGAATACAAATTATTAAAAGATGCTTAACACAAAATATCAGAGATACAATAAAATTGGTTTTCTATTCAATAAGGAAATAAGCTGAAACTGTAAAATCCAACAGAAAACAAGCTTGCTGGAATGGTGGCGGCTTATCTTTGAGAAGATATGTGACGGTTGTGCTCATTCGCAAGAAGATGATTACAATGAGGCTCTTAAGGCATTTTTTACAATAAATCGGAATGTCACAAACCCTAGACATCCAAAAACCTAACCCTAGGAGATGAGGCATCAAAAGTCATGTGGGCCCCTTTTGGGTAAGTTAGTACATCAACTTCCCAGGGTCGTAACTTTTGCATATGATCTCTGTTTGGGGCACACGATAGCTCGTTGGAAAGGTATCGTCGAGGAGATTCATTTTGGGGGCTCAATCCAAACCTTTGCCTATCATTGAGAAGCCCAATCCCAAAAAACCTTCATTTAGGCCCTCGAAATGGCCCCATATGTTAAAAACTGCTAAAAATACTAAATTACCAAAATTGCCAGAAAACTGTTTTGAGCCAGCTGGAAAAGGTTAGTGGCCATGGATATCCAACTGGATCAATCCTCCCTCCTTAGGAAGAAATGGTCTCCATTGCGTTGAGTTCCCTCATCAGATGAAGAAATTTCTGTTGAATTTGGCCCCGGGTGAGCCACTTGCCTTGGTGTAGGAGTTGCCCTGCTTTGACGACTCGATAAAGTTGGATCTTTTGATGTTGAGTGCCCTTGATCTGTGTGTCCACAATTTGATCATTGGATGTCTGTTTCATGCAGTTAGGTTTGAGCTCTGTTGGTGTCAACTTCTCTGCTATCTCTGAGGTGTCCAATAATGGTGGGAAATATGACCGAAGGAGAGCCACATTGAAGACTGGGTGCAAGACAAGGAAAGGGGGACTGTTGAGCTCAAAATCATTATCACCCACAACCTTGGTGATGGTGTACGAACCTTAACGAAGTGGGCGAAGGTTCTGATGGGGCCTTGTAAGGCGTTCTTTCTACAAGTGCAATCAAACTTTGTCGCCCACCTGAAACTTATGTGGCACCCGATGTTGATCATGGCATTGCCTGTACTTGGCATTGGACTTCTGTAGAATATCCTGAACCTATTGGTGAATGTGCTGGATCTGCTCAATGAACTGGGTGGCTTTGTTAGCTTCTAGTGGAGTAGGGGACGAGTCAGGCGAGGTGGTCGCCAGGGGTAGTGCAACATTCATGGGCCCCAATGGTTGGAATCCCAACCCCATCTGAAAGGGGTTGTGGCCAATTGAGCTATGCAGGGCTTGGTTGTAGCTATGTTGGACATAGGGAAGAATCACATCCCATGTGCGAGGGTGTTTTGAATTGTACATGGACAGGATATGTATGATCATTCGATTGATGACCTTAGTTTGGCCATCTATCTGGGGGTGGAAGGAAGTGGATTTGGTGAGCTTGGTATCCAGCAGTGACCAGAGGATTGACCAGAATGTGTTGAGGAACCGTATGTCACAATCTGAGATAATGGTTTGTGGGATCCCAAAATGTACCCATACCGGTTCAAAGAAGAGCTTGACAGTGGCTTCTGTTGTGATGTTCTTCTTGTAGGTGACTAGAATCGCCATCTTGGAAAAGCAATCAACAACCACAAAAACATAGTCATTTCCCCTCTTGGTGGACGGTATGCCCGACATGTAGTCCATTGAGATGGATTCCCACGGCATTTCAAGAGTAGAAAAAGGGGTGTACAAGCCCTGTTTCTTTGTGGTTGGTTTGACAATAGCGCAGGCGGTGCAGGACCTGATATACTTGCCAACATCCTGTCGAAGTTTCGGCCAGTAGAAATGTTTTTGCAGGACTGCCACTGTCTTTTCGACGCCAAAGTGTCCTGCCACCCGACTGTGGTGAGCTTTCCAAATCAGCTTCGTGCGCTCACTTGATGAAACACATAGATGGCCCAGATGACACAACAACCCATCCTGAAGATGGAAATTAGCGATCACTGAGTTGGAGCCCAACATTTGGTAGGTGGTGGAGAAGTCAAGGTCTGTCTCGTAGAGGTGTGGTCATCCAGAGGTCTCGTGGTTGCAAAAGTCTAGCACCATGGTGAGTTCCGCGATTGGAGGTGGACTGAGGCAATCAACAACTCGGTTGTTACTTCCTATTTTATACTTGATGTTGAGGTGGAATTGTTGTAAGTATGTGGACCACTTCTGATGGCGGTCATTCTGCAATCTTCCTTGGGTCTTCATGAACTGTAGTGGCTTGTGATTAGTGTGGATGACTGTCTCCTTCCCAAGAATGTAATGTCTCCACTGGCGGCAGGCTTGCACAATGGAGTACATTTCTTTGTCTTAAGTAGGGTCCTTACAAACAACATATGATAGTGTCTCACTATGATATTCCACGGGGTGGCCATGTTGAGTGAGAATGACGCCCACAACATAGTCTAGAGCATCTGTCTCGATCTCAAAGGGATGTTGCAGGTCCGGTAATGAAAGTACTAGGGATGAGCACAAACGATTCTTCAATTCCTCGAAGGCTTGTTGTTGGGACAGGCCCCACATAAATTATTCCTTCCCTCCATCCCTGGTTACTTGGTTGAGGGCCCATGCGATATGAGAGAATCCCAACATGAACCTACGATAGAAATTGGTGAGGCCCAAGAAGCTCCGAAGTTTAGTGAGTGTGCTTGGGGCTGGCCAGTCACTGATGACTTGGATCTTGGCTGGATCCACATGCACACCACGTTGATCAATGATGTAGCCTAAGTAATGGACCTTGTCCATGCCAAAGGAGCATTTTTCTAAGTTTTCATATAGTTTGTACTGTCGCAGGGTGTGCAAAACTTGTTGAATATGCTGCAAGTGTTCCGCCCAAGTCTTGTTGTAGATGAGGATGTCATCTAGATACACCACTACAAAAGTATTGGTGAAAGGTCGTAGGATATCATCCATAATCCTCATAAAATTTGCAGAGGCATTTGTCAAACCAAAGGGCATGACCAACCATTCAAAAAGATCTTCTTTCGACTTGAAGGCGGTCTTCCATACATTTGTCTATTCTATTGGGACCTGGTGGTAGCCAGACTTCAGATCAATCTTACTGAAGTATTTGGCCCCCATGAGATGATCAAGGAGGTCGTCGATTTGGGGATTTGGGTACCGGTTTTGGACTGTGATTTTATTTAGGGCCCGATTATCAATGCAGATTCACCAGGTCCCGTCTTTCTTCTACACCAGCACGATTGGGCTTCCATAAGGCGATGAGATGGAACATATATGCTCCATGTGGAGAAGTTCTTGGATCTTCCTCTTGATCTCCTCGTTTTCTAATAGAGAGCGGCGGTAGAATTGCCCATTGGGTAGCGGTGCGCCTGGGGTTAGATCGATGGGATGCTTGATTTGGCAGTGCAGAGGTACCCCTGTAGGAGGAGATAATATATCTGAGTATTCTTCCATGACCTTATCCACTTGCTTCTATTGTGTGGAGAGATTGGTCGCGAAGGCCCTGGATGTGGCTGCAATCTTTCGCTCACTGTGAGAAAAAATCACAAAGAAGAAAAATTTCCCAGTTTGAGAGATGACCTTCCTGCATTGCTTGGCAGAGATCAAGGAAATAACACTAGGAGGGACTTCTTTGGGGTTCCTGTACAATTTCATGTTCAAAGTAATAATAACACTACGAGGCTTAGACTCATATACAACATGACATTTCCATAAATAAGATTGGCCCAAAAGAACATTACAAACATCGAGAGGATCAGCATCACATAATACCTCGTCTTTGAAGGGCTTGATGCCGTACGACAATCGACACTGTTGGTTGATGCCGAGATCGCTTCCTTGATGGAGCCATCCAATGGTGTAGGGTCATGGGTGTGGTGTTGTTGGTAGGGCTAGCTGCTTGACGACCTCTGTTGATATGAGGTTCTTCTGGCTACTGCTATCAACGATGAAGTGCAGCAGAGTGCCTTTCACCCACATCTATGAATGGAAGAGGCACTCACCTTCTTTTGGCTCATCTGGTTCACTAGGCTGGAAATTGGTGGTAGCAACGGTGGCACTGGGTTCCGTGTCAATGATCCGTCTTCCCCTTTCTGGTTTTGACCCGAAGTCATAACCCACATCTGATTCATAGGCTTTCACTTCGGCCACCAACGACTGCTTTGAGCGGCAATTGATAGTGTTATGCCAAGGGCTATTATGGAAGTCGCACCACTTTCTGGTATCTTTCTTTGTCTTTCTGGTGTCCTTCTTTGCTTGCGGCTTGGACTGGTTGTCTTGATATTTTCTATCTCTACTCTATCCTTTGTTATGTGGGTTGGGACCGCCCTTTCTTGGATTTTTTTGTGAGGAGTTCCCATGCCCAAATTGCCATGTCTTTTGATTGAGCTTCTGCTTGATTTTGACGACGTATCAGTAGGCTGCGCCCAAGGACGAGATGTCCAGAAATTTCATTTCGGTCTGTATGTATCTATACAAATCATGATGATACTTGAGCACCAGATGTCGCTTCAAATATTTGATACCCAGCTTGGTGCGCAAGGTATGGAAGATATTTGTGAACTCTGGCACTGCTTGGTCTCTTTCTTGCCGCAATGTGGTCCAATTGGCATACAAGTCGTCATACTTCTGACAAGGTAGTATTTTTCCTTAATAACATCCCCAGAGGATTCCCAGGTGGTCGTGACTGTAAATAATGAGGGTTCCTCTATTTCCTTTTGCTCATAGAAAGTATCCCACCAATATTTGACATGGGGAACGACTTTGAGGAGCGCAAAAGTAATCTTTTCTCTATTCAAAAAGTTATGGACAGAAAAATACCCTTCTAGTAGATTCAACCACTTGTCTACAACATTTGTGTCTATCTAACCTTCAAATATAGGAATATCGAAGTTTATTTGTACCTTGAAGGGGGCAGTGCCTCCGCTCGAGCAAGATGCTTCGCCTGTTGGTAGCCACCAAAGGATTTGTGTGAAACTATCCATCATCTCATTCCTTTATTGCGTGAGGGCTTCCTCAAGCAACATTTTGAAAGGATCTCCTATCCCGTCATCTTTCTTTTCTCCGACTATGAGAGGTCGCTTGGGCGTGCGAGAGCCTTTGTCCTAAAGAGAAACAAGCTCGAGACCCAATTCTTTGTACCCTGACCTCATTGGCGACATGCATTAAGATGACAAGGAGCAAACCTCTTTGATACCACTGATCCGAATTTTATGAGCATAATGAAATGAATACATATTATTAAAAGATGCTTAACACAGAATAACAGAGATACAGTAAAACTAGTTTTCTATTCAATAAGGAAATAAGTTGAAACTGTAAAATGCAACGGAAAACAAGCTTGCTAGAATGGTGGCAGCTTATCTCTGAGAAGAGATGTGATGACTGTGCTCATTCACAAGAAGATGATTACAATGAGGCTCTAAAGTCCTATTTTAAAATAAGTCAGAATGTCCAAACCCTAGACATCCAAAAAAACTAACCCTAGGAGATGAAGCGCCAAAAGTCACGTGGGCCCCATTTGGGTAAGTTAGTACATCGACTTCCAGGGGTTGTAACTTTTGCATACGATCTCTGTTTGGGGTGCACAATAGCTCGTTGGAAAGGTATCTTCGAGGAGACTCATTTTGGGGGCTCAATCAGAGCCTTCAACTATCATTGAGAAGCCTTCATTTATGAATCAGAGTCTTGTAGGAGGAGGCAGAGGGGTGTGCATGCCTTATTTCTTTGTGGTTGGTTTGGCAATAGTGCAGGACCTGATATACTTGCCAACATCCTGTCAAAGTTTCGACCAATAGAAATTTTTTTGCAGCACTGCCACTATTTTTTCAACGCCAAAGTGTCTTGCCACCCGACTGTATTGAGCTTCCCAAATCAGCTTCGCTCGCTCGCTTGATGGAACGCAGAGATGGCCCAAACGAAAAAACAACCCGTCCTGAAGATGGAAATTAGCGACCACTGAGTTGGTGCCCAACATTTGGTAGGTTGTGGAGAAGTCAGGGTCTTCCTCGTAGAGGTGGGGCCATCCAGAGGTCTTGTGGCCGCAAGATTCTAGCACTGTGGTGAGTGCCGCAATTGGAGGTCGACTGAGGCAATCCACAACTCGATTGGTACTTCCTATTTTATACTTGATGTTGAGGTGTAATTGTTGTAAGTATGTGGACCACTTCTGATGGAGGTCATTCTGCAATTTGCCTTGGGTCTGCATGAACTGTAGTGGCTTGTGATCAATGTGGATGACTGTCTCCTTCCCAAGAATGTAATGTTGGGTCTGCATGAACTGTAGTGGCTTGTGATCAATGTGGATGATTGTCTCCTTCCCAAGAATGTAATGTCTCCACTGGCGGCAGGCTTTCACAATGGAGTACATTTATTTTTAGTATATAGTGTACTTACAGAAAAAATATGAAAGTGTCTCACTATGATATGCCATGGAGTGGCCGTGTTGAGTGAGAAAGACACCCACAACATAGTCTGAAGCATATGTCTCGATCTCAAAGGGATGTTGCAGGTCCGGTAACGAAAGTACTGGGGATGAGCACAAACGATTATTCAAGTCCTCAAAGGCTTATTTTTGGGATAGGCCCCACACAATTTTTTCCTTCCCGCCACCCCTGGTTACTTGGATGAGGGCCCATGTGATATGAGATAATCCCAACATGAACCTGTGATAGAAATTGGTGAAGCCCAAGAAGCTTCGAAGTTCAATGAGTGTGGTTAGGGATGGCCAGTCACGGATGACCTATATCTTGGCTGGATCCACATGCACACCATGTTGATCAACGATGTAGCCTAAGTAATGGACCATGCCCATGTTGAAGAAGAATTTTTCCAAGTTTGCATATAGTTTGTGCTGCCACAGGGTGTACAAAACATGTTGAATATGTTGCAAGTGTTCTGCCTAAATCTTGTTGTAGATGAGGATGTCATCTAGATACAACACTACAAAAGTATTGGTGAAAGGTTATAGAATATCGTCCATCATCCTCACAAAATTTGCTAGAGCATTTGTCAAACCAAAGGGCATGACCAACCATTCAAAAAGACCTTCTTTCGACTTGAAGGAGGTCTTCCATACATCTGTTTGTTCTATTGGGACCTGGTGGTATCCAGACTTCAGATCAATATTACTAAAGTATTTGGCCCTTGTGAGCTAATCAAGGAGGTCGTCGATTCAGGGAATCAGGTACCGGTTTCATACTGTGATTTTATTTAGGGCTCGGTAATCAATGCAGAGTCGCAAGGTCCCGTCTTTCTTCTGCACTAGCACAATTGGGCTCCCACAAGGCAATGAGCTAGGACAGATGTGGCCCTTGTGGAGTAGTTCTTGGATCTACCTCTTGATCTCCTCATTTTCTAATAGAGAGTGGCGGTAGACTAGCTCATTGGGTAGCGGTGTGCCTGGGGTCAGATCGGTGGGATGCTTGACCTGGGAATGCAGAGGTACCCTGGTAAGAGAAGAGAATAGATCTAAGTATTCTTCCATGAACTTATCCACTTGATTCTTTTGTGTGGAGAGATCTGCCGTGGAGGCCCTATATGTGGCTGTGATCTTTCACTCACTTTGAGAGCGAATCACGAAGAAGACAAATTTCTTGGTTTGAGATATGACCTTCCTACATTGCTTGGAAGATATCAAGGAAATAACACTAGGAGGGACTGCCACGGGTATCCTTTACAATTTCCTGTTCAAAGTAATAATAACACTATGAGGCCTAGACTCATATACAACATGAAGTTTCGATAAATAAGGTTGGCCCAAAAGAACATTACAAACTTCGATAGGAGAAACATCAGACAATACCTTGTCTTTGAAGGGCTTGATGTCGTATGACAATCGACACTATTGGTTGATGCAGAGATCGCTTCATTGGCGGAGCCATCCAATGGTGTAGGGTTGTGGGTGTGGTTTTGTCGGCAGGGCCAACTACTTGATGACCTCTGCTGATATGAGGTTCTTCTGGCTACCACTATCAACGATGAAGTGCAGTGGGTTTCCTTTCACCCACATCTATGAATGGAAGAGGCACTCACCTTCTTCTGGCTCATCTGTTTCATTAGGCTGGAGCTTGGTGATAGCAATGGTGGAACTAGGTTCCACGTTAATGATCCATCTTCCCCTTTCTGGTTCTGACTTAGAGTCATAACCTGCATCTAATTCAAAGGCTTTCACTTCGGCTACCAAGGACTGCTTCGAGCAGAAATCAACAATGTTTTTCCAAGGGTTCTTATGGAAGTTGCACCACTTCCCAGTATATTTCTTTGTCTTTTCGGTGTCCTTCTTTGCTTGCAGCTTGGACTGGTTATCTTGATACTGTCCATATTTTCTATGTACTTTGTTATGTGGGTTGGGGCTGTCCTTTCTTGGATTTTGTTGTGAGGGGTTCCCAGGACCAAACTGCCACGTCTTTTGCTTGAGCTTCTGCTTGATTTTGACGGCATATCGGTAGGCCATGCACAAGGATGAAATGTCCATAAATTCCATTTCGGTCTATATGTATCTATGTAGAGCACCAGATGTCGCTCTGAATCTTTGATACCCAGCTTGGTGCGCAAGGTATGGAATATATGTGTGAACTCTGGCACTGCTTGGTCTCTTTCTTGCCGCAGTGTGGTCCATTTGGTATACAAGTCCTCATAACTTCTGACAGGGTAGTATTGTTCATTAATAGCATCCCTGAAGTATTTCGATGTGCTCATGACTGTAAATAATGAAGGTTCCTCTTTTTCCTTTTGCTCACAGAAGGTTTCCCACCAATCTTTGACATGGGAAATGACTTTGAGGAGCGCAAAAGTAATATTTTTTCTATTCAAAAAGTTATGGTCAGAAAAATACCCTTCTAGTAGATTCAACCACTTGTCTACAACATCTACATCTATATGACCTTCCAATATAGGAATATTTTATTTTATTTGTACTTTGAATGGGGTGGTGCCTTCGCTCGAGGAAGATGTGTCACTTGTTGGTAGCCGCTGAAGGATTTGTGCGAAACTATCAATCATCTCGTTCCTCGGTTGTGTGAGGGATTCCTCAAGAAACATTTTGAAAGGATCTCCTATCCCATCAAATTTCTTTTCTTCTACTATGATAGGTCACCTGGGTGTGTGAGAGCTTTTGTCCTCAAGAGAAACAAGCTCGAGACCCAATTCTTTGTACCTTGACCTCGTTGGGGACATGCATTAAGACGATAAGGAGTAGATCGCTATGATACCACTGATATGGATTTTATGAGAAGAAGGAAATGAATACAGATTATTAAAAAATGCTTAACACAGAATAACATAGATACATTAAAATTGGTTTTCTATTCAATAAGGAAATAAGCTGAAATTGTAACATGCAACGAAAAACAATCTTGTTGGAATGATGACGGATTATCTTTGAGAAGAGATGTGATGGCTGCGCTCATTTGCAATAATATGATTACAATGAGGTTCTGAAGGAATTTTTTACAATAAAATAGAATGTGACAAACCCTATAAATCCAAATAACCTAACCCTAGGAGATGAAGCGCCAAAAGTCATGTGGGCCTCGTTTGGGTAAGTTAGTACATCAACTTCCCGGGCTCGTAAATTTTGCATACGATCTCCGTTTGGGGCGCACGATAGCTCGTTGGAAAGGTATCATTGCAGAGATTCATTTTGGGGGCTCAATCAAATCCTTTGGCTACCATTGAGAAGCCT